>WWET01000132.1:748937-767230 GCA_011038615.1 Limnodynastes dumerilii | reverse complement strand
TTTGTAATAAAACCAGCTATTATATTATTGTTGGCTAAAAACCACTATTGCTCCAATAATTATGAAGAAGGAATATATACATAGTATAAACTGATATTTTTAGATATTCTATTGCTATTCAAATTGTTCAGAAACATACACGCTATGCACAAAATATTTCCAGTTGCTGAATGCTGTTTTGTCTCACATTTAAGAAGTATTACTTGCAAATTAGAGCCTTCAACGCTGGACACTATTAATAGTACATGTGACTGACTGCAAGATAAGAAGATAAAGTTGATTTAAATTGTCACTGGATTATAACTCAGTATTTAAAATGTAAGCAACCATTTATGTGAGTGGGGCATTGTACAAGTATTTTTTGTGTGAATAACATTATCATGGTTATTATAACAGCAGCTGGACATGACTGGCAAATTGCAAGCTCCTTTGCCAAGACTATACTGTGCACAGCAAGGAAGCAAATAATGTTACCAAGTAAAGAGAGGAACAACTTACAATCTGAAGACCATGGGACACACGTCTGATTCGAAAGCTTCTATAGCGACACCGTGGTTAATATCCGGGCATCATTGCGCTTGACACATCCAACGGGTGATGATGGGGTGTCTCCAGACAATGTCAAATCCCCCCCATCCCTCTCCAGAAAAAGAATTGTAACAGGTTTCCTCCAGCTGAAATTCTCGCAGGAAGGTTACAGCCTGAGCCACGAATGAAGAGGAGAAAAGTTAAGCCACATAAAAAAAAGAATGAAAGGTGGGAAGAGGGAAATAAGAGAGAGAGACAGAAAAGCTTAAAGACTTAGAAAGGAAATGTTATGGGAATTGCAAGGAGGGTTGCTGTGGTCTCTTGTAAGGTATGGGAGATTGGGGCTAGTAGATGCTGTATGCAGAGCAGGCAGAGATGTTCTTCCTCTGCTCTACCACTTCAAGGCAATACACTTTGCTTTAGCCATTCCTCCCCCTCCCACTTCTAAGTATCACTCCTTCCGAGGCTCTCCGGTGTGAAAGGAGGGGTCCCAGCAAGTAAGTGTGTGTGTGTGTCTCACACTCTACTGATGAATATAATGATGATGACAGGACACACAGTTGAATTGATTGTACAGGAACAGAGGTTTTACAATCTTCCACTTTTACTCTTAAAAAGAGCATTCTGTGGCTTTAGCCACTCAGATACAGCACATAATGTGCAGCACATGATATATCTCTGTGTGTGATGCCATAAGATATGCTTATCAGCTCTTCTGGGCAATAATGGATTAATCATTGTATTGCAGTTGGATAAAGCAGCCGGACTGTGCTTATGATGTAAAGTCTGGATATGGTTGTAACAACGCCTAAGCTTCATGCAGTGGTAGTAAATCTTATCGCTTAGCCTTAGGAAAAGTCTTTTGAATCCAGAGTTTTCTTTCCCATATAATAATTAGTCATTTGCAAATGATGCATAATAAGGCTGCAAGGCTGCTAGACTTTAATGGTGACAGATCCTTAAGGAACTTTCCTGTCAAGCGCTGCAAGTGTGCTCTTCTCTGTGCAGGAGTAAATGCGTCCGTCTTACTGAGTCAGCAGCAGGGCACAGCTCTGCCCTGCGTGCGCTCCCTGGTCAGCTGCAGCATCTGTGTATATGGCCAATTAACCGCACACCTCCATTATAGGATGTCTAGGTGACCGAGCTGTATACTTCCAGCGTCAGCTGTTGCTGCTGCCCATAATGATGGCTGGCTCCTGTCCTGTTCTTTTTTCACTCACTGCCTTTGTGTACATAGACGGTGTATGTACAGTTACAGGGCTGTATTGACTGACGGACGGCTCTCGGGGAAGCAGATCTGGGATTCTTAAGCTGTGACGATAATGTTTAACTGCTGTTACCTAACTTTAAATATGTGATTCTGGATGAGTTTCCATTATCCAATGCCATGCGTAGCACAGGTTTTTTTTTATTTGCAGACATGGAGGGGATAACTCCACAAATTAGTGTGTTTGCAATTAAAATAACGTTTCTTAAATAATTTCCTCTTTAAAAATGTATTCTTTACATTACATTAACAGCGAGACTATATTAAGCTGGGTACACACGTTTCACACTTTAGATCCAACTCCCAACCACACAATCCCACAGCAGACCAAGGTTGCAGATGCATCAAGCAATCCATGTACACACTTCTCAAGTGTTTCAGCAGACCCCTGACCAGCATCTGCTGAAAGAATCCTGTCTGTACACACACTTCCAAACTTTAGCGCACACACACCCCCCCTCCTCCGGGAGAGAGGTTTGATTACTGTTGCCATGGCACAAGTAAACAAATTCTTCCAATCAGGTATGTAAGAAGACACCTTAAAACCCTTCTCTTTTCCCGTGTCTGAGTCCCGGGTCATTAGACCCGGGACCAGGACCTCGGTATCTTTCACATCACCCCCAAACCCAGGTAGGTTTTTGGAGCCTTGACTCGGGTCTAAGGCCAACAAGACCATATTTTTAGTGGTGATGGACCGGATTCATACTTGCGAGTGTCATCTGTATCCTCATCTACTCCGCCGATCCCCTCCCCCGCTTCACCCCCCTTTTTATGTACCTTATGGCACTTACAAGTGTAACCGTGCATAGTTTCCTTATTAAGAAGAAAACTACACATGGACCTTTCCTCTCCCCGTCTCCCCTAATCTACATCCCTCCCCCCTCCCACTTCTACCTAATCACTCCCCGATGCGGCTTAAGGCCGTCTCTTTCTAACCATACTAAAACTGGTACGTAGATTGCATAAATGACCTGCTAACCATGCGTAGTAGGTCATCATTTCCTAAATATACGCACCTAAGCATCAGAAGCTTCTTAGGTGTGAATACGGCTCGATGTGATTGGATAAAGCCTTCGCGGGAGTGTAGACACTTGATTTGGTCAGATGAATGGTAGTCAGATCGGCTGATTTTTAAGCAGGCTTAAAAATGATTTGTCTCGACCAAGCGACCAGGATTGGATGTAACGGGAAACCTTTGACAGGGGTGGTATGTACATATCCAGACCCTCCAACATGACCCATGCCATTAGGTACAAGTTAATCCGCTCCTGAGCTTCCAACTGTCACTCACCTGGTTTAAATGAATTAACTGATATTTAAAAATCTATTTGCGTGTTAAATACAGGTGGCTACCATAGTAACTGACAGTTGGAAACTGAGGAGCGGAGTATTTTGTACCTAATGGAATGGGTCATGTTGGAGGGTATGTTATATCATACTATAGCATGGATACATCTGTAGCAGTAGACCTCATCTTTTTTTACTAACAAGCTGTGTGATCAATAAAAGATAAAGGTCAAAGGGGAAGTATCACTCCTTTAAATATTTATATTTGGCAGGTTTTTTCTCTCTCTCTCTCGCTACAAAGCAAGTGTTCTGTCACTGCCGGAGGCTGCTGTTGTAATAAAAGATGTATTTAGTTGTGGTAATGTACACTCAGCTGCTTACAGACAGCAATAGGAGCCTAGACTACAGGATGGACATAAAATGCTGAGCAGTGAGCAACTTGCTGTAGAACTACAATTCCCAGCATGACCTGACAGCCTTCTTCCTGTGTGTAAGCCACTTGTTGCTTACACTTCAGGAAGCATAAACTTGTTGCTTACACTTTAGGAAGCATAAAAAAAAAAAAAAAAAAAACAACAGTAAAGAGGACCATAAGCTCTGTTTATGTTTCATTAAATCAACAATTTTATTTGTATTTCAATTTACACAACATGGATGAAAAGAAGAAACTGTCAATACCTAGTGCCCACAGGGAGTAATTACACATAAATGGGATGTGTCCTTATGTTCCTCCCCCTCTCTTCTAATACACACTTTTTGTACACAAATGGTGGTCTAGGTTCCCCAGCAAATTAGTTCATCCCCTCATTGAAGTGAAACTCATTGTACCTCCTGGCTGCCTCCTGCCAGCACCGTGAATACTGTGATGTGGACTCCTTTGTGAGAGGTGTTAATGGGCAATTGCTCATTCTATAGCGCTATTGGGGAAGGATTTCCATATTAAACGAGGAATTAGTGGGGGAAAACAGACAGGTTAAATTAGTTAGGTATTTGCAGGTGAGAGATTATGGCCTTTTGAAAAAGGGTGTCTTAAAGAGAAGGATTGGGAGAGGTGTCTGGCTAGCAAAACGTATGAACGCACAGCTCTACTCACTGTAATGAGCCCCAAGTGTGTTTCTGTTGTGTAAAATGTTCAACTCTCTGCAATTGAATTGTTCTATGTGATTGGAAGAGCTGTGCTTCTATAAAACAAACAGACCCAGACACCACTTTAAAGCATAAATTCCTAGGCACAGGTTTAGCCAATTTCCATAACACTTAGTTACATTTAATTATTTTTAATAGCATATTGCTGGATCCAGACTACAGGTCGAGCTGCGCTCCATTCTTATTCTCATGCTTGCGCCTTGCTTCAGTACCCCGCCTTAAGACGATCGGCCTTCATTTCAGAGGTAAGGATTGGAAGTCTGTATAGGGAGGCGTGCATGCCTATATTGTACAATTATAATACCTCCTTCTCCCGCTAGCGCCCACACCCACCCGTTGTTGGAAATGTGTCACAGTGCAAAATAATGCGAATGTCTAGATTTTCATGATCCAGAGCCATACTGAAACTGCGGCAGATGCACAATTGCGAAGAGTGTGCGTTTTCTGATTCCAATGATCGGTGCAGTATAGTTTGTGGTCAGTTGTGCCCTCCGACTGGCAACAAACTATACTGGATCGGGACATAACTCTCCATTAGCTGTGAGCATTGTAAAGTTGGCTACACACGGTATGATTTTTCCTTCCATCTTGCACCCATCCTAATAAGAAAGGCACATTGGTGTCTCACCGTTTTTGGGCCATTTTGCTAGCATTCCGAAAAACTGTCTTTACCGTAGAATGCCTCATGTATCATTCACCAATAATCAGAGGTTGGGGATTGAGGGGATGATTATTATGCCACACATACACACATTAGGTCTGCTCCATGAAATGAGTTATACAGACTCAGGGTTGAAAAACTCAAAGTCCCATATAATTTTCTTGTGATTTTTCTTGTGCTGTGTGAAGCACGGCTTCAGCTGATCCCTGTCTGCACTACTCCCTGCAATAGTCGCTGCTGCATATCTATGTACTATGCTGCTTAGAAGGTATACTTCTAAGCTGTCAGAGCAGCCTTGTACATAGATATGCAGCAGCAACGACTATTGCAGGGATAGGGAGCCTTTCAGCTTCCTGATCGGCTCCCTTAAAATATCGGGCGCTATATGATTTAAATCAGACAAGTTTAAAAATCCAATAATTGTACCAGAACGTTTCTGGTGAGTTTATTGGAAGTTTTAAAAATTGATCCTGACCATTAACGGGAGCCATTTTTGGCTCGATCACCCGATAATTGGGTGATCGGGCCGATTATCACTCTAGTGTATGGGCAGCTTAACTATTTCAGTGATATCATCACATTTTATAAGCAATCGAGCTAAGAAATGATCTACACAATGCTACCTTGAAACATTGTTGTGCTCTTTATAGTGTGAATAAAGCTGGCTGCGCACTTATACCATCACATGAGATGCAATGGTTCTAATCATTTCATTGATGATTGCATGTCACATTAACACACTTTACCAGTGTACCACACTGCAGAGATATCTGCTTATGCTGTACAGAGGACTGCCAGAAAAGTCAGACAGATGGTTGTACCCAGGGCTGGATTAAGGTCTGTGGGGGCCCCTGGGCAACTAAATAGTGGGGGTCCCTGCTTCACATTAACACAGCAAATGTATTTAGGTAAATACACACATGCACACATAAAATGGTAGTCAGAGAGGACACTTAATGTTACTTAAAAAAAATAATATGTGTATATATATTCTGTGTCCATTCAGCCTTATTGCCCCACTCTTTGTGTCCATTCAACTTCTATGTCCAGGTAACACTATTGCCCCCAATTGTGTCCACCCAGCCTTTGTGCCCCCTCTATGTAAATCACCATTCCTCAACCACTTTTAAGCACTGTATAATAAACTTACCTTTACTGCCTCTCCTACTGCTCCTCCTCCTCCTACATGAAGCCTCCACCCCTTTGCCCGCCCTCAGCCTGAGTGTGTATGTATGTATATATATATATAGCAATTTCTATATTATCTATCTTTTATCTTATCTATCTTTTATATTATCTTTATATATAATGAATAGATTACATTAATTACATTAACAAGTGCGTCATTCTTTTTTCATATATATACATGCTAGGCGTTACTATGGGTGACTATGATGCCGGTCTCTGTTACAAGGATTTTTTTATTGTCCTGCAGAAGTTATATATCCCCATTTGAAAATGTTTTTCTGCTATCAAGTAATCTGCATTTTTATGTTTTTGTCTGCACAATAATTTTTTGTCTACACTGTTTTTGCACTTTATGTCACTGTCATGGATGTTTCCCTGAGTGATATTGCGGGGGACCTCCTTTTGTGAATATTAAAAGCTTTTTCTATTTTTTGGACTATGTGTATGGAACATTATTTGATGGAGTGCTGATCTTGATGACTTATTGTCATTTTTTGGATATACCATAATTGCCTTGGATCTTGCACCTGTTGCTACATTTTTTTTAAAGTTGTGCACCACAGCCTATAGCCTTTTCTTCTGCTATACTTTTCAGCGGATAGATAGATAGATAGATAGATAGATAGATAGATAGATAGATAGATAGACAGACAGACAGACAGACAGACAAATAGATAATAAATCTTACCTTCAACAGAAGAGGCTGATCAGTCCTCCTTTGAGAATACAGGGAGACCTCGGCAGTAAGAAAATTAAAGTGATAGGGCTCCCTGCTCTCTTACTCTGTTGCGCTCTGATTGGCTGCCTTGCTGAGCTCTGATTGGCTGTCTGTATGTAAGACAGCCCATCAGGAAACCAGTGAAAGAAGATGTATGTCAGTGAGTGACATCCTCCTCTTAAGCAGACTATCGCAGCTGCCGGAATTAGACAGCGGCTGTAATACTCTGTGCTTAAGAGGAGGATGTCAATCACTGATATCCATCCTCTTTCACAGCAGTTTGTGGGGGCCCTTTGTGTGTGGGGGCTCCGGGACGACCGCCCCTATTGCCCCATGGTTAACCCGGCCCTGGTTGTACCTGTGTACACACTACAGTATTGCGATAGCAGACAAAGTGGACATAATTCGTATGATTGGCCCAATGATTGGATAGGTTTGTACCCAACTGTAGAAGCCTTATTGGATTGTGCTTTAGCAGTGTCACTGGTTTCAATACGTTTTATAGGCCACATTCCTATGAATACAGATCAGTCAACAAAATGGCTGCCATCACTGTGTGTGAGGTTCGTCTATACTTATGGTAATGCAGACGTCTTAAGTATGGAAACAGAAAAAGAGGCGTATTGAATTTGTTCAAGCGTTTACGTTGCAAGTGACTTTCTTGTATTTTTATCCACAGCATGTGTGGTAATGAGGGACATAAATATACCTCTGCCCTGTTTTCCTTGCTTGATTTGTTGGGCAGCTAGCACAGTGCCAAAAGCTTGGGCGGCTCATTAGTAAAAGGGCGGCACACTTCTCTCAGCACTGCAAAGTTGTGTGCATAACATTGCCTGGCCACCTGTACTGATCAGAAGGCAGACATGATATGAAAACCCTAGAGGATTCTGGGAGTTGGCCTCTTCTTGATGTGTCCTGAGTAAACATTCACTTCTTTAACCCTACAGACGCAGCTCCTAATGAATAAATGCAGTGGCCAGAAGTTCCCAACATCAGTGTATGTTGTTACACTCTCTTTATCCTAATAGGCTTCTCGGCCAATTTGTCTTAGTTAACCCTCAGTAAACTACGTTTCCTTTCAGGGTCAGGTCCTGCCTGGATTACTCACTTCTGGAACAGGTGGGACGATGGTGACACATTGCTGGTTGTAAGTTTTAAATATGTAAAAAAAAAAATCAGTTTGTGTGGTCCTTAATGAGTCAGAGGTATCTAAATATAGAAGCATCCTTGTTATTTTCCTGCAAGTGATCCTGGTGAGGTGCTGCGTAAGCGCAAGGACTGATGGCTGCTGACAGGTCTGGAGGAGTGGATTCAAAGCTGTGTCACATACGTAACAGGCAAACGCAATCTGTTCCAGTCATTTGTGGTGCGGGCCAACAGGTTAGGCTCTAGACTGAAACAGTGTCTGTTTTATCATTTATGTCCTTAGATTTTATAACATCAGCATCGGAAAGTGCAGTGTTCTGTTAGAGAATCTCCCTAGGAAAGTTGCACAGAAGAGTACTCACATACTAAGACTAACTCAGTCAAATGTCAGTGAAGCTTCCTCCTGGAAATAGGCAACGAGCCCTCAAGGAGGTTTTCTTTTGAGCCAATGGCATAACTTCATAGAAGTTGCCTGGAGGCAAGATTAATGTTGTCACCAACGGAATCATAGGGGCCCCGTGACTGCCATTCAAATGGATTATTATTAATGCTTACATGCAGGGTATGTCTATTAAATAACGAGTCTGATTAAATAACTCTCTTTTATTTATTGGTATTACAAATGTAATGCTTGTCCCCTTTTGCACTAATACATCGCTGTAGTCTTGTTTTCCACTGGTGGAAGGCATGGAGCAAATCCATTTCTTTCAGTTGTTTCAGCATATCTGCCGTTTTCTTCAACTGACTCTAAATGTGTCCCTTTAAGCTCTGATTTAACTTTTGGGAAACGATAAAAGTCACAAGGTGTTAAATCGGGCGAATGTGGAGGATGTTCAAGTGTAGTAATGTGATTGTTGGTCACAGAAAGTGCTGTGTGAGCAGGCGCATTGTGCTGTGCTGTGTGAGCAGGCGCATTGTCCTGGTGAAGAACGAAACCATTTTTCCACAGTTGCGGCTGTTTCTTTCTGACTCTCTCTCTCAGCTTTTTCAAACCTTCCTTATAATAATGCTGGTAACTGTTATAATAATGCTGGTAACTGATGTGCCTTCTGGAACCCATTCTGCCACATGTTCAAGGTCACTACGTATGCAGTTATAACCACTTCTGACTGCTTTTGTTTCCTTATTTTATAGACATACCTTGTATAGCACCTCAAATTGTCCGCAGCGCTTTACAGAGAGCATTAGACATTCACATAAGTTTCTGCCTCTATTGGAGCTAAATACAAAGGTCCCTAACACATACATACACTAGGATTAATTTAGTCAGCAGCCAATTAACCTACCAGTATGTTTTTGGCATGTGGGAAGAGACCAGAGCACCCGGAGGATACCCACGCAGACACAGGGAGAACATACAAACTCCACAAAAATTAGGCCTAGTCCGGGAATCAAACTCATGACCTTAGCGCTGTGAGGCACAAGTGCTACTCACTGAGCCACTGTGCTGCTTTATGGAGCTCAGACTATCGCTCCCTCCCCCAGCAAAGATTGGAAGCTGCAGCGGGAGGGACTGACCCTGAGCTCCCTGCATCACAGATCCATAGCAGACCCTGCAGGCTCAGTGGTTGGCCCTGGACTGGCGAATACAATGGGAAAGGGCCCCCTTCAGGGTTGGCACTCGGAGGCAGAGGATTCCGTTGCCTCTGGTAGTTCCACCACTGCTTTGAGTGACTATAAAGTAACTATAAGGCATTAAAGATCAAGTCGTAGAGAAATAAGTCCCCCCATTATTTTTTATGTAAATATATAATGTAGACTTTTTTCTCAATATTCTTTTGATTCCTCTGGCCTCAGTAAATAGTGCTGCTACTTCCCATCAAGGAAAATCAGGAAAAAAATCTATAAGAACAATGACCTCTACCAGGAATAGAACTCTTGCACTATTTGTTGCACAACTGATTTTTAATAACTCCCAAGTGCCTTTGGTATGGCGGCTAAAGTGTGAGAGTTTTGCTCCCAAACGGTTTAAATTCCAGGCTGTGCATAGCTTCAGCTTTCTTCCACTTACAGGCTTTCTGGGAATGGAGAAACCTGCAGAATTCCAGACATGGTTGAAGAGATTCCATAAGCAAGAGTGGGTGGCTTTACCGTGAGCTCCTAGGCAGGGGTTTTATTACAAGCTAGAAGAGATAATAGGGGACATTTGCAATATTAATAGTAATAAACATGGCAAACACATTTTTGCATTTACTAATTATTTTTTTGTTTAAGTCACAACAGAAATTACAGGCGAGTTGCATATTCTTGAACAGTTACCCATACCCCAGGGTGTTTAATGACTGTCCTACAATCTATCTCCTGGCTTAAATCATAAGAATGTTTTTATATTTTCAGGGAAAGTTCTTTAACACACACAGGAACCTCTAATGTCACATCACAATGCAAGTAATGGAAAGTGTTTCACATAGGAAAAATGGCACACCTGGGCTTCATGTATCTGCACAGTCTCAGAGTTGTTTTGTGGAGCCGTAGCATATGTGAGACTCCCTCCTTCCTCCATCCCTCTCCAGGGCAAGTGTTGGTGATTTCATCAAAGAAGGTAACGTCAGGGTTGCACACCACAGAACAATGGTTGGTTGGTATGTTGTTGCCAGCAATTGCGAAAAAGAGACAGCGGGCAGCCTAATGATGGCTGTATCCTTTTAAACAGGAGCTGCGTTTAGAAATAAATGATTTTAGCAGAGGTTCACTGCCAAAACTTGTAATTTTGATAGCTGTAACCATGCGGTCTTCTCTGTGCTTCCCGCGGTCTGATTTTCCTCTTCTCCAGTGCACATTGCTTCCCAGGTTAGTGGTTAGGGTAAGGATTATTATAATGCTGAACAAACATATCTGCATTACATTATTCAGATAGACAGGAATCACAGCAGTGACTCTGTCTAATAGAAAAATGCTGAGCAGTGGACACCTCTGGCATTCTAGTGCCTCCATGTTTGCTGTCGGAAATAAGATAATTAGTCCTGCAAAGCTCATTTGCAAATATATGATAAGTCACCCCCCACTTTAACGGCATTTCGGCTGTAGGTGATCCTAACTTTAAACAATGACAGTCCCCATAAATGGTCATATGTTATGTGTTCTTAAACTGAGCCAACTCAGCGGCTTCCAAATAATTGCTATAGACCAACACCTCCTGTCTGCTGCCGTTCTAAAGCAATTCTTTGTTTGCGTGTCTACAGAAATGACCAACAATCAGCTGTGCTATCATTATCTCCAATACACTAATCTATAAACAGAAAGTGACACTGACCTTATCAATGCATTTACCACAATTTATCCAGAAACTTATTCAAACCAGGTTGCTTTATATCGCTTTAATTTATAGAAAAGTAAGTTAAAAGATTACTTCTTTCAGTAGGTTAAATATTTTCTGCTTTTCATAAAGTAATCCTCTATTAGTTTAGTTTTTAATTACCTGTCTCTCCTCCCAGTCTGAATCATCCCCCCACCCCTTCAGTCCTCATTTCAGTAGTTGAGTACACAAGGTTGCAGTTTGGGGAGGGTTTACAGTCCGCTCTGCTTTGCCCCTGATGCTATCAGAGTAAACTCTTTTTACAGTGTATTTTCCTCCACATTTAAACTGTACATAGTAGGTTTTAAGCACTGAGGACCTTATTCAGAAGTCTATTTATATAAGTGACAAAGCTCAAAATCCTGCTGATGTTACGATTGTGGATCACACAAAACAGTAACTTTGGAACTGGTGAGGTTTATTGCAGGAGGACATGGATGAAACATAAATGCAACACAGCAGTATATTAAGCAGATAATGCAGAAATAAGCTTAGATAACAGGTAGAAAACACAAAGATACTGGGAATGCAAATGAGTCCACAAGAGTAATATGTAGGTGTAGCTAATACACAAATAGTATGCAAGTTGAAATAAAGTCCAAAGCATGAGCAGCGTGGCTGGTATAAAGTAGGGATCCAAGATGACGAAGACTGGGAGAATCCGGTAACAGGACCACAGATGAGAGTCACAAACAAAGATGCAATACAGGAAGCGATGACCCACACCTTGCTCTGGAAGGATTGTATATATATATATAGGCAGAGCACAGGTGCAGGATAACAGGCAATTACAGAGATTAGTCCAAGAGAGAGTGTTCAACAGCAGCCTCTAGGGGCAGCTAGTAGAAATGTCTATGACATCAGTCTAGGACTGCCCCTAGAGGCATAACCAGATATGACAGTCCAGGGTGTAGCAGCTAAAGAACCTGTTTTATGGTCTCTTTCCATTGGAGAAGTCCTATCTGTCGATGAGATCTGTCTGTCAAAATTGTCTCATGCTTAGAAGCATCTTTACTATGGACATAAGTGCTACAAATACTCCCATAGTTGCTTCAGACAAATAGAGACAATTTGCTGTTATTTAAATTTTTTTGCTATTTCATGTAGGGGAGGTGCATCGAGCAGCTGATGTGCAACCTGGTACAGTCCTCCAGAAGCAGGTATCAGTTATAGGAGACTGGTAACAGTTACTCATCTGTCTCCTACCACCGATACCTGCTGCTGGAGAGCTGAGGCGGGCCCCACTCTCTCTCCTGGCCAGCAGGCCCCCTCCTGATGGCAGCCCTGCTTTTTGCAATTGGAAGCTTGTATGGTATGTATTCATGCGTTGTGTGGTCATGTTGGTTTGTGCAATGTGTGGTAAATTTCCCACCTTTGGGAATAACCATGATAGTAACAGTGGACTGGGTTCAGGCTTCCGCTGCCGGATCCCCATGTATTCAGACTTTTTTGTGCAGGGCGGGAGGAGTTTTGTCAGCAGCCCCCTATCGTAAGATGTCTGTGCTGTCCTCACTTAAAATGGGGATGGTGCAAAAGTCTGGACATTATGGAAGGCGCTTAGCTTCCATTTAAATACCTCCCCTCCTCCCATCCGCTCTCATAGAGCAGAAATGCCCCCCATTTCTTAAGGCTGGATCTGGTCCAGCGTCTTAATCTGCCTTCTGTCCACCTTCAGATCCTGCTGCTACTTTCCTGATGTTGCAGAGTGAGCTCAATAGTCTTTTCTGCTGTAAGTGTTATGTCCCTGGAGCGCCCAGAGACAGAGATCACCTTCTCTACTCTCTTTCCCATTTTAAAACTTTTGTCGAGAGTTTTTAAATCCTGCAATTCACCTGTTCACGTCGGGGCTGTCCCTTTTCCTGAACCAATCAGAACTTCCCTGCAGGCGTTAGCTGTGACGGGGCCCCCTGCTGCGGTCATAAACTGCCAGCTGATTCCTTTTGTGTATAGGGTCTCAGTCCTCACTCCTCTGTAGACAGGAAAACAATTTATAGTCACAGGGCTCACTAGGCTAATGTAAGCATCTGCACACAGGACATGTGCGCTATTATACCCAGTGTTTCCAGTTTACAGTGATTATGCTGTTGATGGAAAATGTATTCACCCTTTTGTAATTCTTCACATGGAGGACAATGAGCCTGATCTAGACCTCCATGCCTTTTCTGTACACACAGAGGTCTGTAACTCCGCACTTGAGAGGGAATGGGAACTAACCTGTTACTCCCCTTTCACATGCACAGTTTTGGACACTTACAAGTCCAGAATCCTACCTTAAATTCTTAGCAAGGATTTGCTTATATACAAAGGCAGATCTGTGCTGACACATGTATTCTGCCCCATGTATTCTCCGCACGCACGGGACTGCGAGCATTCAGAACTGAGTTCAGTATGCAAGGAGTTCAGTTGCGTAACATCTGGTGCATGCTTGTGACATTATTTGTTAAGGATCAGGCCTTATATTTTATCACCCATAATATTATCAATAGATTGTTAAAAATGTCATGCAGGATACTATTAGATACTGGAACAGTAATTAGACGTTTTAATCGCCCTGACCATTCCACTACGCAGTAGTGTCAAATAATTATGCTATGGAAGTAGTATCAAGTTTAAGTATCTGTTACTGTTTGCCAGATGACCGTCAATTATAGTTAAAGCAGAGTTTACAAACACCATTCAAAATATATTTTCTTTTCCAGTTTTCCATTTAGGGTATTAAGCAAATGAGCAGGATGGAGCAGCAAGGATGAAATAGGAATAAAGGCATTACAGGGCTGGTGAGGATAAACACACAAGTGTTGACTCTTTGCCTTTTGTCAGGGTTCTTATCACCTGTGAAGTGGTCACTTCAATTCAGATGAGGAAGACAGATCTAATGTAATCAGCTTATCTCGCTTTCAACTGCTCTTCCCAGGGTGTGTGTGAAAGAGGAGTGGGGAGGGTTCAGTGCAGAAAGGCCAGTTACCCCAGTACATTGCGTGTTTATTTTCCATCCTTTATCACCGGCTGCCACTACCCTCAGAATGGGCCTTGTCACATAGCGTGCCAATTGTTTTCTAGGGCTACATAATGGCAGTTCGGTGGATGAATAGTGATCTAGTAGCTAAGAATGCTGGTAGCATACGCAACATTAAAGCCCATTGGGCTCGACATCACTGAGTGAATGACAAATAGCGCGTTGGCAGCCATGTTATGGGTTGAATAAGGAATGAACTGATAACTAGAACAAAGTGTTTTGGTGACCAGTGGCAGTATTATTGGTGCAGCCAACCAAATTGCTGCCTGCATTGTGTGCCATCAGCTGGTATACTTACATGTGATTGTCAAGCTATATCTGAATTAGCTGCTTAGAATTGTTACTGTAGTTTATTAATAGCTATAATGTAAGAGTATTGTGAGTTTACAATTACTGTTATGACTGTTACATATAAGGGGCTAGGATCGGAAAACGTATGCTTTTGTTCCTTATTAGGACTATTTCCGATGGCGAGCAGAAAGTGCTTCTGTTATGTGGGAGGGGGAGATGTGTGTGTGGATACTACACTGAGAGCCTGCTAAGCACCCTCTGTACTGTCCAGACTTCTGCAACGTTCCCATTTTCAGTGTGAATCACGCAGAAATTTTAAGAAGGAGCGAATTCACAGATAGGATTTTGCTACTTTTTCCGTGCGTATTTTTAGGATCGGATTAATTGCGCATGCGTAGTAACTTTTTTTTTTACGCAAGTTACGTAGGATTTAGACACGGAAGTCCATTAGGCATGGATTTCAAACTCATACTTAGTGACATACATACGGAGGGGCGTGGTTTTCTTCCGTACATGCACAGAGTTAAGGATGCCCTATGGAGGCTTAAGTCACCAAACATCCGTCCGAGCAAGGGGTGTTGCCTTGCAATGTAGGTGCATATATTTGCAGACTTATTACACACGTATCTGTAAATCCGGTCCGAGGTCTGTAATCGTATGTCCATATGATTAATGGAAGTGGCTGCACTTTGCCCACTCTGACTGCAGCTGCATAATAAATCTAATACCCCTTTCACATCACCACCAAATACCCGTGCTTTTGATTAATAACCTGGGTCTCTGCAAAAACCAGAGGTATTTGGTGGTGATGTGAAACATCCCTTTTTCAACCGTGCACAGGGAAAGAAGACATTTGACAAATGGACAGAAAGGGGACTTACAAGTACTACAAAATGCCACCTGTCTCCTTTCAGGTCCTCTTTTTTTAATGTAGTTTGTTAAAAAAAAAAAATTCCCTTTCATTTTTTTCAGCCAATGACAGCTCCTGTTTAGGCTTATTGACAGTTGTTTGTCAGGACAGTTCCGGGAAATTCATGGCACATGTGAACAGCTCAGACCCAGAAATTTCCAGGGTTATATATATTATTTTTTTGACATGGCAATTAGCCCAGAAAAAACCTGGGCTGAAAATCCTGGGTTCTTCAAGGGTGCTGTTATGAAAGCGGTAAAAAGATAAAAATAAAAAATCAATCTCTACCAAGGAAAATGGGAATAACCTTATTGTCAGCTAAATGTTTATGAACATCACAAAATGTTTTGACATAAGAAACTCATAACAAGGACTCGTAAAAGAAAGTTGATCCCTGTTCAAATTATTCGCCGAGCTCTTCAGATTTCACAACTCTCTCTCTTGATAACCAATAAATTTGTATATGTATATTGTAATAGACTTTATATTCTGCTCATAGAATGACATATAAAAAGGCTTCAAAATAGTATAAATGTTAGTGAAATATGGGAAAATAAATGATATTATCTTCTAGGTATAATAATGGCAATTTGTGTCAATGCTGAATTCAGGCTTTCGGCTGTCACTTCTGTCGGAGCAATATTGTTTTCTGATGTTTGCAAGGCTGGATCCAGTCTGTAGTCTTCATGCTAATGTGAGTGTGTCTCTCACCGCTCTAGGATAGACCCATTGACCTTACACGTGTTCTTGTGGATTATTAACTGACTGCTATCTATTCTGCTGGATCTAATTTAACCTGATATCATGATATTATATCATAAGACTGTATTTTGCTCAGTTAGGATGGAAGAAAACTTTGTATATGAATATCATTTTAGCTATATACTGTATATGTTTCTGAGTGTTTAAATGAATAACCTTTTAGAAATATGCTTATTATATTGCTTTATGTCATAAGGTCTGATCCAGATGATGCACATAACTTGTTTATGTACGATCAGAGATCCACACGATAGGGCGAGATATCACTGCAAGGCCGAATATACACATTGTGGGTGGGGGAGGCATTTACATTTTACATTTACATTGTACAATATGGGCTGGTTAGGCAGTTACGTATGACAAATCATTATGTGCGTCCAGAGATACTCAAGGAAATGTCAATGCAGTTGCAGTCCTCGGTACCTTGTGCTGCTTACAGAAATAGAGACATCCAAAAGTTCCTTTTCGGCTGTCTCTATTTCGAATAGGCAGCCATTTTAGTGTTTTTTTTTATTGTTTTTGAATGATTGAGTGTGATAGCTCCGGAGAGGTAAGTAACCTCTCCGGGGACTTTTTAGTGTTAGGGAAGGGAGGGTTAGGGCCATAGAAGGGGAGGGTTAGGGTCAGGCTGCGGGGAGGGGGGTCTTAGGTTCAGGCTGTGGGGGGTGTTGTCTTAGGATCAGGCTGCGGGGAGGGGAGTCTTAGGGTCAGGCTGCAGGGAGGGGAGTCTTAGGGTCAGGCTGCGGGGAGGGGAGTCTTAGGGTTAGGCTGCGGGGAGGGTTAGGGTCAGGCTATGGGGAGGGGAGTCTTATGGTTAGGCTGTGGGGAGGGGAGTCTTAGGGTTAGGCTGCAGGGAGGGGAGTCTTAGGGTCAGGCCATTCATTTTCGCGGGACCCGCCGCTGACAGCTCCGGAGAGGTGAGTATCCTCTCCGGGGACTTTTAGTGTTGGGGGGTTAGGGATAGGCTTTTAGGCAGGGAGGGTTAAGGTCAGGTTGCGGGGAGGGGGGTCTTAGGGTCAGGCTGTGGGGATGGGAGTCTTAGGGTCAGGCTGCGGGGAAGGGAGTGTTAGGGTTAGGCTATATAGAAGGGAGGGTTAGGGTCAGGCTAGGGAGAAGGGAGGGTTAGGGTCAGGCTGCGGGGAGGGGGGGATCTTTGGGATAGGCTATATAGAAAGAAGGGCTAGGGTCAGGGTGCAGGGAAGGTCAGGGTTAGGGTAATGGAAGGGGAGGGTTAGGGTTAGAATTAGGGGAAGGGATGTGGTAGTTTTTAGCCTTACCTTTCGGAGCACCGTGTGCCTCATCGAGGCATAAGAAATCGGTATCCCGGCCAGTTCGACACTGACTGGGAGAGAACGGCCCTATCGAAATAGGGTCGTTCTTTGCGGGGACCCACACTCATGTCAATGTAGGGTTCTAAGCTAAGTTACATACGTGAGAGGGGAGTGCCAGAAGGACTGCATTGTCCTCTGTAATGGGTAACTTGGTAACACTTGCTTAATACCAAAACTATGTAAATGAATTATTAGTAGAATAAAACATACTCTGACTCTCATGTCTGGATACATCGCTGGTGCATGCTTTAAGGTAATAACAAAAGTAATATCCCACCAAGAGCTCTATGGGCCAGATCCAGACCTTCGTCTGCTTACGTTGTTACGCTCGGCATAGTCGGAAAAACGCTGTGTTCTATGTTTTGCGCATGCGCGAGGAAGATGTTACAACCAGAAACTCTGAACGTACTTAGGAGCACACGATCACCAGCGTATTTACGTGCTTCGTAAATACGCTACGCACAAGGGCGTATTTTTGGCGTAGGTCTGGATCAGGCCCTATGTCTATAGAAGATACAGCACTCAGTTCATGTGTGTAGCTGGATTATTTGTGCAGGAGAACTAGTTATCATTGGTGTAAAAAACAAAAAAATCATATAGACTTCACAAGTTATATTCCATAGTATTGTAATACATACATGGAGCAACCTCCTGATTACTATCTAAATCTGCTCTCTGTAAAGCTTTAACTGTGTCTCTCTACTTCACATGTTCCATTCAATTCCAATGATTTCTCCTTTTCTTCAC
>WWET01000132.1:728700-744147 GCA_011038615.1 Limnodynastes dumerilii | reverse complement strand
GACTCTCGCCCACATTGCAGGTCTTCAAGTGTTCACTCAAAACGCACCTGTTCAGGCTAGCCTACCCCTCCTCCACTTAACATCCTCACTGCATCCTTCTACTATCCCTTCTATTCCTTCCCCCTCTCCTCCGCTCACACCAGCAGTCTACTTCCTTCCCCCTCCTTATGTCTTCTGTAAGTTCTTCCCTCCCACTTAGTGTGTTAGCTCACGTGAGCAGGGCTCTCCATCCTAGTGTTGTTCCTTCCCCCCCCGCTCCCCCCTCACTTCGTACCCTCTTGTCCCCCTCTGCTACCCTTTTACCCCGTGCTCACCTAGTGGCTCCCTCTCATCCTCTCACTGTGCTCTATCCCCTGCCCCCTGATCGTCCGAGCTTGACACCTCGCATTTTGCCTTGCGTTCTGTGCTTGATACACTTATTGTAATTTTGTGATATTTTTATATTCATATTGTATTTAATATGTACTATGCTGTCCCTGTTTGTCTGTTCTGTATTTTGTTGTATTTTGTACGGCGCTGCGGACACCTTGTGGCGCCTTATAAATAAACGATAATAATAATAATAATAATAATAATGGTGGGAAGGGAGGGCTGGGGTCAGGCTGCGGGGAAGGAAGGTTAAGGTTTAGGGTAATGGAAGGGGAGGGGTTAGAGTTAGGTGAAGGGATGGGGTAGTTTTTAGCCTTACCTTTCAGTTTGGTGCTCTATGGATCAATTGCTATGTCTCATCGAGGCATAAGCAATCGAAATCCCAGCCAGTTCGAAACTGGCTGGGAGGAAATGGCCCTATCGCCATTCTCTCTGGGGACCCACACCCGATTTTAGCCACCACCATTTTGTGAGACTTTGTAGCATAAATTCAACAAATGCCTCACACTCTGAAATGATTTAAGAGATTTTGGCCCGTGTTGTCCTGAGAGCCCCACACAGTTGCTGCAGGGGGCTTTTAATGTTTTGATATCTGGTGACTGTGGAAGGCTTTGGAGTTCATTGGCATATTGTCATGTTTGTTGAAGCAGCTTACGTTGATGTGTGTTTATTGTGACATAGAGCATTATCCAGCAGGTGGCAGCTAGGATCTGAGCTGACTGGGGCCAATCCAGAGATGAGCATGTCCCAGCTGGCATGACATTTCTCTACTGTGCAGGTTCAGAACTGAAGGGCAACTCAGGTGTTGACGGCTTGCATTCTGCCGGAGGGCGGGGGCAGAGGCACATAGTCAGTGTACACTAAGGGTGTGTCCAAGCAAGTGCACCCGATCCAGAGCGGAAGGCAGATGTAGAAAAGAACTGTTTACCTATATATTTTCCACCAGCCACATGTGCAACTTCGAAAGCATTGCAACAGTGTCAGAAATCGCTGCCGCTGTATTTTGCATATGTATTGTGTGTGTGTGTATATTGTATGTGTATATTGTATGTGTGTATTGTGCATGTGTAGTGTGTGTATTGTATGTGTATTGTGCATGTGTAGTGTGTGTGTGTATTGTGCTTGTGTAGTGTATGTGTGTATGTGTATTGTGCATGTGTATTGTGTGTGCATATTGTGCTTGTGTAGTGTGTGTGTGTATGTGTATATGTGTATTGTGCATGTGTATTGTGTGTGCATATTGTGCTTGTGTAGTGTATGTGTGTATGTGTATTGTGCATGTGTATTGTGTGTGCATATTGTGCTTGTGTAGTGTGTGTATGTGTATTGTGCATGCGTATTGTGTGTGCATATTGTGCTTGTGTAGTGTGTATGTGTAATGTGTATTGTGTGTGCATATTGTGCTTGTGTAGTGTGTGTGTGTGTATGTGTATTGTGTGTGCATATTGTGCTTGTGTAGTGTGTATGTGTAATGTGTATTGTGTGTGCATATTGTGCTTGTGTAGTGTGTGTGTATTGTGCATTTGTATATAATAATATTCTATTTGTCATTATGGTAAGTAAGTTATTGTGGCTTACTGTTTGCCAATATTAATACCAAAATGTAGTGCCCGATATAATTAATCCTTCATTTTCCTATCCTATAAACTTCAGAAAACACAGTAAAGAACATGAATAATTGCTAATTATTAGATCGGGGAAATAATTATATTTTCTGTCTCATCTACAATAGTAAAGAAAATGTTATATTTAAATCTCTTTATTTTGGATAACAACAGTATACAGGTGCTGTAATAAACCAGAACAAGTACAAGCCATTTTGATCTGACAAGCAGCATATACATCAAAATTGACAAAAAAAACAAAACACTGTTATAAGATAGAAAGACTGGCAATATTGTACCAATAACATTAATCCACTAACAGCACAAGTAATGCTAATATATTGCTATATTTTAATATTTTAAGTATAGCTCTTTTCTTATAATAGGCAACAAAATTACTTACCGGTAATAGAATTATATTCAAAATAAATACCAACTGTTTGTAAAATGGCAGTAATATAAAGGGGTAAGGGTAAAGGGAGGGGCAACACTAGTATTTATATTTAAGGCTATTAGGTTTATGGAAGGAGGAGATTAAGTCATTGGCAAACAAAGAAAACATTATTTAATACTTGGGTCTAGTTTGCTGCTTCGATGGTCTGTCTTTCGGTTTACTTTGCGGCAAGGAAGCGCTGACTGCCATCAATTTTCAGCATTTTGCAGCGTGAAGACCTCTTTCCAGCTATGGCAGAGTCTCTGAAGAGTCCAAAAGAAAAGGTAAGTTTTCTTGACCCTAACCTTCCCCTTCCCACAAACTAACCTTAACCCTCTCTTAACCCTAATCCTGATCGTAACTTTTTTTTCTCCCCAGTTAAACACTAAATCTAACCATCCTCGTCCCACAGAATAACTTTAACCCTTCTCTAATATTCGGGAGACTCACGATTCTCCTGGTATCCTGAGTGAGCTGACAAATCTCCCGCAATGGGCTTGAGGCTGCAGTTTAATATAAATTTATTCAAGACTCGTCTCATCCCTAGTGACCCTAGGACTAGTAGCATTGATGGACACTTGCGTGTCATCAAGCCCTGCCAATACGCTGGCCTCACATTTTTCCCCTCCTGCCAAAATTAAGCTTTCAGCTTCATCATTGTAAAAAGTGGGCATTTGCAGTGGCAACAACATCCCTAAAACCTTGTGCTTTTTAGTTGTATGCATTTCTACATTCTGTAGAATAGACAGCCTGGAGAAACTGACAATCACAAAACTTAGTTTACATCGCCATCTGCTGGTCTTCGATAGATGCTGTGTTTTAAATAAAAACATTGGACCTGATTCACACTTAAGAGTAAAACTTACCTAAATATTCGCACGTGAAAAATCTGAAATACGGATTCAGAGAAAAAAAAAAAGAACCCGGTTAACCACTCCCCGTGCCAGGAGAGCTACGCAAAGATGTAATTCTTTCTTGCGTATAATTAGGTACGTGAGGACTTTATTAGTTGTGAATCGGACGTGCGTTTAGGTATTTAAAGATGCTTATGATTCAAAGATACATAATTAAACACACCGATTAGGCTTTGAAAAAGTTAATAAATGTTTATTTCTAAGCAAGTACTATAGACATATTCACATACATAAACAAAACTAAACACCAACTTGAAATAAGAATAATCATGACATACTTTACAATAAATATAAACAGATACGGCATGAAGTTAGAAATATAACGATCCACTACATATAAAACGTAATAAAACATTAAAAAAATATAAAAAAAAATAAAAGCAAAACAAACAACCAATGCAGTTAAATATAAGTAAATGTAATGGTGTTTGTTCATAAAATTTAAAGTAAATGAAAGTTATAAATAAACCTTTATAAACTATACACAAATAATGGCAATTTTACAAGTTTAAAGACTTGCACAAAATGTGAAATCAGCATAGGATTAACAATATCACCAGAAGAAAAACGAGCCTTTATTTGTTTAATTTGTAAACACACATCCATTAATTATAAACACGCAGCAGGTGTGGGCTGAATTAAGTAAGAAGATGCATGGCCTCACAGCAACTTGCGGGGGCTCGAGGGCTACCTTAACTTTTCCCGAGCGTGTGTTAGTTTATGAATCAGTCCTCACTCTGTTGGAACGCCCATACTGTACATAAGTAGCTCGTGTAAAGCTCATTTGTATTAAGCGTCTTGCCCCTCTAGCCACGCATGCAGGACCCATTCCGTGCCAATGCGTGCATCAGTCCTATGTCTGGTGTCCGTGTAAGTGAATCAGTCGCCCATGGTTTTCGTGCATATATTTGGGTATATTAGGCACCTCCTACAGGAGGTGCCTTGACGCTGGGCAGGTGAGCTTAACCCAATATAGCTATATTGTGAACTAAACCTCCTTTTTATTTATGTGCTGACACATAGTGTTATTTAATGTATGTTTGGAGCGCCAGACCTCTTTTGTTCCTTGTATTTACATAGTGGTTACTTTGGTCCTTGGCTGCACCCCTATATTTATATATACACTTGCACATATTTAATTTAGTGGATAGAAGCGCAGACATTTCTTTTGCTACTATTTATATAATAGTTTGTGAGTAAAATCTTCAATATGGCAGAACTTGGTGACTAAGGGCCTGATCCTAAACTAATAACATAACCTGACTTCCCCAAGCAGCAGTGCACAGATGTTCTGCAACAGAAGTCCTTGTGTACGGAACTCAGTGGGGATAGACATGCAGATGAAGATAAGTGGGCGGCGGTACTGACACAGATCCATGTAGAGTTTAAGGTAGGGTGAAGGACACCTTAGAGGGAAGTTCACTCCTCTCTTACATGCAGACTTACAGACCTCCCTGCATAGGAAAACACACAGGTTTGAATCAGGCCTTAATAGTGAATGTGAGATATATATATACACATAGGGCCTGATTCAGAGGCTGAAAATAAGAACTTAAAGTTACACCTGGGCAAAACCATGTTGATTTCAGGGGGAGTCAAGTTAATTTTATTCTATGCATGCAGGGAGAATGCTTTGCTTTTACTTATTGCACACAGATACCTGATCAGCTTCACTTTTAAACTGCTAATTAGACTTGAGCTGGGAAACATCACCTTTTAACTATAATACTGTTTGCAACAAATAAAATTTGACTCCCCTGAAATCAACATGGTTTAGCCCAGGTGTAACTTTAAGTTCTTATTTTCAGCCTCTGAATCAGGCCCATAATAGCAGCAGGAAAGGAAAAGTGGAGATGTTGCCCAAAGCAACCAATCACATTCTAGTTTTTAATTTACATACTAGAAAATGTCACCTAGAATCTAATTGGTTGCTATGGGCAACATCTCCACTTTTCAATTCCTGCAGCTTAGTAACCCTTTCACACATGTCAAGTACACTGTGGTGATGCCATGTCAGTGAGGTTAATGTAACCTCAATATCAAGACCAGAAAAGTGAGTTTTGTTAATGTATTCACCGATGACTTTGTAAATGGCATTTCCTGCAGACATTTACTACTGATAGCAGCCCATGGCATACTAGGAGAGAAAACCCAGCAGAGCCGAGGCATCTTTTCCCAAAAGCACAGTTCTTCATCTTCCTTTTTCATTGCTACAGTTACCATAACAACCACTCAGAATCTCCAGCTCCATTGCTCTCCGTTGCAGGCACAGCTCCGGCCAGTGGACATAAGTAGAAGGTAGAACATATGAATTGGCCGCTGTCACCCTGGAAATGAAATATAAAGTGTGTGGTCCGTAGTAGCTGGGAAAGCTTACGTACATACTGTAATGTAGGAACTGATTGACTCAGAGGTAGTGCTCATGTTCTGCTGTTGTTATTCGGCTTTTATTGTGGTTAATCCACTGAGCTGACAAATGCAAAGCTTGTGACACACTATCTGATTATTTGACTGATGAGCAGATTATCGGGTCGTTTAGGACATTGAATTCCATCAAGATGGTCCAAAAATGCACCAAACAGCAACTAATCTTGGAAGTGAGTCTGGATGGGGGCATCCTCCTCTATCTGGCACATACGCAGCACTGTCAACAGGTGCCCTGCACATTGTCAGAGGATGGCATCATACACAGTGCTGATCACTTAGTGCTTAGTGCTGCTTAGAAATACTTTGCCACCAGCTTACAGTTTAGCACATCTTAGCTCGCTGTCTAAGCTACTATCCACTGACTTGCATGTCTCTGTAGGTATAGGATGAGCTGCGGCCATGGGCACCCTTCTCCTCTGGCCCCTGTAGTAAATGCACCCACAGTAATTATGCGACTGCCTGATAATAAGATAATTCTTGGGATCATTCTATGAATATTAGTGGTGATTATCAGGCAGTGTGTGTCCACAATGAATGTAACCCCAGACTATTGGAGTGTGTTGATGTTGAGAGAGAGACTAAATACAAACATTCAAGAATTAATAGATTTATATGGGGTAAGTATGTAATGGCAACACCAGCAGTAGCTCTTGAACTTGGGGGTTATTTAAATACCAGGAGTTAAAGGAGACAACACAAAATAATTCCAGAGCAGCACTTTCTGTTTCTTGACTGTAGAAAAAAACATGCATATTTTGTAGCGGATTCAGGCTTAATGGCATATTCCAAAGGGGAATTATTGGTATAGCACATGCGCAGTACCATTTCACAGCTCACGTACGCAGACCCTCCAACATGACTCATTCCATTAGGTACAATATACTCCGCTCCTGAGCTTCCAAATATCTCTCATCTGGTTTAACTGATATTTTAAAAAAAACTATTTGCCTCTTCAACAAAGGTGGTTACCATAGTAACTGACAGTTGGAAACTGAGGAGCAGAGTATTTTATACCTAATGGAATGGGTCTTGTTGGAGAGTATGCATATGTCAGCTGGTTTTATTAAGTCTGGATCTGGCCCTTAACGTGTAAAATTACCAGCAGCAATTTAAGCTATATAAGCATTGCAATAACTTAATGTGCACACTAGATGTCCTCATTGCACCATAGCACAATCCTTCCCACATTACTCTAATTAGTGAGATGTTATCCGTATCTAGAATATCCGTATCTTTCACAGGCTTAAAGTCATGATTTGCTGCTTTAAAACTCTTAAATATATTATATTTTTCCCTTAGCTTTAGCTTTGATATCATATATTGCAATAGCTGAGCTTTGCTGATTTCTAAAGTTTGTGGGTTTTTTGTGTTTTTTTTTTTTTACATTTGAAGCAAATCTACTTCATTTTACCATGTAGGTGTATAATATGTCTTCTCTTTATTACATTTACGCATTAGTGGTTTTTTTGTGCTTAGCAAATTAATACTTAGAGTTGTACAATATTTGCTCTGCAAATGTATATATTGTATGCTTGACAGCAGGACAGTCTTACCCAACCAATCTGACTGTTACCGGTCTTGTTTTATAATATTTGTTTATTATTTAAAAGCGTTACATAAAATAATGGCGCTATATTAAAACCTGTTACTAAATGAATGTAAAGTTATTATGCCTCAAATTTAAAGAGTACAAATATGCCACCTGGTGGCCAAATAGTGGTCAGTTATTCTAATCTCTAACTTCAAAAACAGCAGAGCATCACACTTATTTAAAATGGAAACACAGTGGACTTTTTTAACACAATCAAATCTCTTTAAAAGATTGAACTCCTGATTTGAAGTCCTGATCAACAGATTGGACGACATGAAACGTGTGATGTCACAAATGGGCGGGGCCCTGCAGACGCTTTAACAGCGGGCCGGTGTGCAGTGAAGAACTTCCCTGTGCATTGGGCGGTTACTGAATAGCGGTAGGATACCGCCCACACCTGCTGCTACAGAGCTAGGTAAGTATCGGCAGTCCCCCATCAGGTCCGGGCCTGGAAAATAGGCCCGGCTGTCCCCTCCTGAAGGCGGCCCTGCCGATCAAATGCAGGATGCACTTGTACACAGTATAAAGTCCCTGCAGGAGGTTTAGTGGTGTAATGATGTCTTCAGGATACGCATTGCACCATAAATATAGATAGCCGCAGTAATGGTGTCATACATTGTGTGGGCAGGTTTCTCATCACGGCCTGTCTTTTACAGCCTTTAGAGTTTTGGAACAAGGGGCTGATCCAGACATCTGTTGGACACCCAACTTCGCAAGCTGCTTGCGGAAATCTCGTGTTTTTCGGCACTGTGTATGCGCCTGCCAGATGTTACGCAACGGATTTACTACCGTACCGAACTCTGTCCGACGGGGTGTTCCGTTCTATCCGCATTCCTAATCCCAGCAAGGGAGGGGCGGAGATAGGTATGCAGATGAGGGTGAGAGGGCGGTGGTAGGACAGACGCATATCCCTGCGGAGAACTTAACGTTGGGCTATGGACGCGTAAGTCGTCCGGAGTCTGCATGGGAGTTCTCAGACTGTGCACACAGAGCTCTGTGTCAGGTCCAAGGACCTTTATATGCAGTGTATCTGGACCTGATCGTTTCTCCTCCAGGAAGGATTTAGATGCAGAATTAACCTAATTAAAGTAAAAGTGTTTTTTTGCCTAATT
This sequence comes from Limnodynastes dumerilii, assembly GCA_011038615.1. NCBI lineage: Eukaryota > Metazoa > Chordata > Amphibia > Anura > Limnodynastidae > Limnodynastes > Limnodynastes dumerilii. The sequence goes on along the minus strand of WWET01000132.1, from coordinate 735,697 downwards.
GAGGTTTCCATCATAGTCCTCCTATGGACCGTTTGGCCAGACCACCATTGTCGGCCCCTATCATATTTTTCTATAGGGCCCTGGGAGCCACTGTTCTTTTATACTGTTTATGTGTGATATACTGAGCGTTTTCTTTTTATAGGCCCCTAGCCCTGTAATTTTCCTTCTCTGCAATCACATACTGAATTACTGCGGCCGGTACTGCCAATTAATCGTCCTTTACGGAGCTCTCCGTCATCTTTCACTTACTGTTCATCGCAACAGGGGGGCAAATATCTACTCAGAACAGAACAGCCTGTACAATGCACATTGAAATTAGCGCACATAGAAATGGAAAGAGGTAAATGGAAGCAGGACTTCTGTATAATTGAGGCCATAGGGTAGCGGTGTTGGCAGCTTATTCATTTCACTCATTTACATTAGAAGTATCTGAAAGTAAAAATATAATTGAGGCACTATATGAATAACCTTTCAGAATAATAATAATAGTAATATTATCTGTGACTAATGCAGCTCTAAATAGAGAATTTCTGACTGCTACATTTCAGCTTGTAACATGTTTAAGCTGCGTAGGGAATGTCAGATTTATAGTTTGTTTGGATGGTACTTTCCATCATAATCAAAATGCAGGAATCTGACTGTCTGTAATATCAGTAAGCTGGACGTGACAGCGGACTTACACATTCCTTGTGCATAGGGCAGCTGTCCATTCGTTCTGCCCAAAATGAGGTACTTACAATTGTAAGGGAAGCGGAGAGTTAAAATTTTTTAACATGGAGCACATTAAACTCCCGGTGTGGGCGGGCGGGCGGTTACTGATGACACTCACCTCTAAAATTGTGGATTGGGTTTCCATCAGATAGCAGGGAGGAGATTTGGGAGAGGGGTATTTAACCCCTCCTAACTGGAAGTTCTGCCTCTTTTCTCCTGGATTTTCACCCACCCTCCCTCCCTCAGGACATGTGGTTTCAGGTGCAAATGGTTGTTGAGTGATCCAGGATGGCGGAAAGCAGGCATAGTTTCATAAGGGGGTTCTGGTTGGTTATTATATATATATGGTTATAGTTATATATTTGTTTGGTTAATGGTGCATCTCTCTCTGGTTAGGTCTGTTAAGAAGTTACCGTGGGTAACTTTCTTTGACCTATTGGAAGGCGTGGTGGTGTAGCTGGAGGCTGGAGACGCGCACATACGGGCGGTCTCGGGTTTTACACTTAAAGGAGGTGTTTTGCCGAGGGCTGAGAGAGTGTGCCAGGTTGGGAGGATAGTAAGATAAATGTTTCTGTTTATAATATGTTGTTTATAATATTTTGTTTATAAGATGTGATAATATTGATATTAATATTGCATGACTTATCAATATGTCTGTTCATACCTGCTTTCTTTGGCCCCCATCAAAAATTTTAAATTAATGATTATTCAAGATCACATTTTGGATCTTTTGATAGCCAATTAAATCAAATAGGAATAGTTCATAATAAAATTTCTTTAGTTCCCAATCAAGTTGTCGGTGTCTTTTATTCTTATGTTATGTGGTAAAGGAGGTGAGTGGTATTAGAGAACCGCAAGCATCACACCTGGGAAGTTTACACACTGCGACCCATTCTGTGTTCTTGCAAGGTTAGTTTTGTAAGGTGGGCAGGGGGGGGGGGTTATGGCAATTGTACAGCAAGGGCCGTAGCTTAGCCCTTATGTACAGTCCAGTATTCTGCACAAAACCCTTTGGAATACTTAAGGCAGGGTGTAGTCCTCATAACTGTCCTCCACGTGGATGAGATCAGGGGAAAGTGTACTGACCTCCTCCTGTGCGGAATATATGATAGCAAAGTCCATACGCTCGTAGCTGAAGGTCTAGGTGCAGTCCTGTGTCCCTTCCTCTCAATGTGAATCCACCACTGTAAGCCTGATAAAGTTTCAGTCATCTTCATCCAGTAATTTAAGCACCTGCCTGCTAACATGGCATCCTGCTATAGATAAAGAGCGATGATATGTAATATGTATGTGAAGTCATACACTATATTGAACATTAAACATTGGGGGTATTTGTTTTTTTTCACTGGCCTTTTTAACTTTTAAAGTTGTCTATTGGACTTGTATTCCTCCTTTTTATTTTTTTGGTTGTAATAAATGTATAGCTTTTTACTGTTACTCAGGAATTTTGGTACCTTTCGAATCTTAAGGAATAATAAGGTAAGGGGATTCAGAAAACGCCTACTAGTGGTTCAACATGATAATATTGACATTGTGAGTTAATACCTTTAGGCCCGATTCAGACTTGTGAGCGTCACTGGGTGGTTTTTGGCAAGGGACATGCTAGATGTTACACAATGGATCCACAGTCGTACGAAACTCAGGGCGACCCTTCCCCTTCACCCCCTGCCTAAACTCAGTAAGTAAGGTCAGCAGAGGTAGTAGTTGCAGTGAGTGGTAGCACTGGTTTCAGTGATGCAAGTTATGCTGGGAGCAGTAGTGCAGGTGAGCAGGAGCAATGACAGGACTGGAGCCAGCTGGAACCGGATAACAGGAACATGGAGCAGGACTGAGAGAGAACCAGGAACCGGACAGAAAACCCAGACAGGAACCAGAGAGCCAGAGCACATGAGAGGACTCATGGACACAAAAGCAGGCAGGAAAGCTGTTGCTCTGACACCAGAGTGCTGTCTGAGAAAGCCCTAAATACACCAGGTGGAGAGGAACCAAGCAAAGTAATCACCAGCACCTGAGAGATAGCAGGGAGTGAACCAGGAAGTGCAGAGGCAGAGGGAATCATGTGACAGGCAAAAAGTAAACAAAGGTAATGTGCAGTGAATAGAAACAAGAGAAATCGTGACACCTTCCTTGCAGCCTGACCCTAACCCTTACTTCCCCGCAGCCTAATCCTAACCCTCCCTTCCATGCAGACTGATCCTAACCCTCACTTCCTTGCAGCCTGACCCTAACCCTCACTTCCCTGCAGCCTAACCCCAACCCTCCCTTCCCCGCAGTCTGATCTTAACCCTCCCTTCCCTGCAGCCTGATCCTAACCCTAACACTCCTTTCCGTGGGGCCTAACCCCCCCCTACACCNNNNCCCCCCCCCCCCCCCCCTAACACTTAAACATTCATTAAAAAATAAATCTAAAAATTGTAGCTATGCGAAATAGGGACAGCCGAAAATGAACTTTTGGCTGTCTCCACTTTGGAAAACCACCCATCGTAGCAGGGACTCCCACCGCTATGTGATGCTGGGAGAGATCCACATTTCTTTTTGATGATGCAATTCATATAGTGTGAAGGGAGGATCATCCATTCTAAATGATTCGTCTGCTCTCAACAGGAATAAGATTATGTGGGCTTTAAACATGTTTAATAGGATAATACTAGATGGCTTCCAGATATTATGATTCAGGTGTATCTCAATGGCCTGGTCTTTCTGTATCTTACAGTGTTTGTCCTGGATTTTATAAATTATGGAAGGTAATAATATGTTAAAGAATAGAATTTATTGAAGACAACAATACTGAAGTTGAGTACAGTTCTTGCTGTTATATTTAGAATGCACAAATGCTGAAAGAGCGCAGCAGGTAAAGTGAACAGCAATAGCTCTTCCAGCTCCTGTCATCTGGCATTTTATTCATGAGATGTTCCAAGAAATATGAGGTTCTGGCCATGATATGCACTAGAAAATGTCCTAGACCGGGCATAAGCAACCTGTGGATCCAGAGCAGGTGCCATCTGTGCGTTAGTAGCCGCTGTGGCTGCAAGCATACATAGTTTACTGAACCTCCAGGAATGTGAACACCCCACCCCCACCCTTGGCATTTCTGCATGTGGAAGGGAGTTCCGTAGCATAGCCCTCTACATGTATGATTTGCATGCCTAAGCCCACCCACCTTGTGTGTCTGGTACGTATGGTGAGAGGGCCCACCCAGGATGCAGATAATGAATTTGCACTTAATACAGAATGAAGCAGCTGTGTTCTGATGCAGAATTCATTGTACTATGCATGTGCAGACTAATAGGCAACTTACAAAAGTCAGCTATCATTATTGGGTCTGGATCCGGCGCAGTGTGCATGAGTACTCCGTGTGTTCAGTGCTTGTGCAAACATGACGGTTACGCATCAGAATGCATTACGCATGATTCTAACTCTTTACAGTGTGATAACCTACCATGGCCCAGATCCAGAACAACGCTTGTGAGCGAATTTACGCGTGGCGGAGACGTAAAATCGCCTTTTGGTAAGTACTGCGCATGCGCACCATAGAAAATACGCTCAGTATCGTAGCGTAATTGTGAACATATGGGCCATTCACGTATGTGTCACGTAAATACTTACGTGTGGGGGCGTGACAATTTTACGTGAGTCCAAAATACATCTGAAATACGTTAAGTAGGCGGGGGTTTGTATTTAAAGTGTACAGTATGGGCGTGCTTAGCTGTGTAAATTCGTGTTGCCCATACGTACGTGTGCGGATCACTGCGGTTACGTTGGCAAAAGTTAAGGTAGGGTTTGGAAAGCGTATCTTGACAAAGTACGTACGTTCAAGGGGTGTGCCTAGGGGAGTGTATAGAATATACGCACACGAAAATACGCTACGCGAATAAACGTACGGCAAACATAGTTTTGGATCTACCCCCATGTGTTCATCTTGAACATGGATGGAGGTATATAAGTGCTTGGCCTTATCCTTAGGTCTGGATCCGGTCCATAATACTTAATTTTTCTTCTCATGTTCATAATAAAGCCCAAGTTTTATAAAACAGTCTTTGCTTCCCTCCTTTCATGGCTAACAGGGTTTATTTAAACCCCATACTAACAAAAGCATTGGGATAAACAAGAATGTTTTCCTGTTCCTGGATATCCACAAAAAGAAGTCATTTTGAAACCCACGTTTAATAACAAAAACAAAACAGTTCATATGCAAACAACTATCAAGCGTTTGTTCCAGTTGCAACTTAAAATGTCTATATCTGTTCCAAATGGCTGATCTGGCAGCCCTCCTGGGCATGGCATTGTTATCCCTTCTAAACAGATTAGATCATGCAAGTAAATTTGTGCACTTTCAAATATAACCACATGCCCAATTTATGGGGGATGCTATTTTTAAATAAGAGCGAGTAAGCCAGCTCCCCGGGAACTGCCTCACCGAATAAGTTTATTTCAAGTACATCATTAAAAAGTGCACAATTGCAGTTTATGCAGTTCTGGCAACACCTGTCCTTTATTTCTTATTTCATGGCTGCTTTCTGTATTCAGTCGGTTATCACACATATTTTAAAGATGAAAATATATGAGTAAAATTATCATGGACAATGTTTTAACTAATCTAACCCCAGTAATCTTCATTTTTTGATCTTGAGCTGGTGTGTGGGTTTACACATTTGGGCCCTGATCCAGAATTAAGTCAATCTGGGGACTCATGCGTGCACTAGATGTTACGCTAACGTAACTTAAACATTAAAATTTAGTGGAAGGGGCCAGCCATAGAGGCGGGGATAGGCATGCTGATGAAACTCCGTGGGCGGCAAACAGCAGTTCCGCGCGGATCTCCATCCGGACAGTGTTTGGGAGTGCACTCCCCTATTCCGTGTGGACTTTCAGACGTGCGCAAGGCGTGCGGCAGATATTTAGTTTTGTCATGTTTTATGCACTTTGCAGCTATTGTAGTAGGCAGTTATTACCATACTTCAAGCGGATTCTCATCTACATGCCGAACTGAATATCCCTCCTCCTAATTAATCTTTAATATGCGGATATATACGTTTTAGATATAAAAGCCAATTAATGCTATGTACACACAGGATAAACTGCACACAGGATATTTGTTTTCTGGGCCGCCAAGAGGAATTCTGGGCCCCGGTACAGCAACTTCTTGGGGCTCCCCCACTGTTGAGCGCAAAAGAGATGATTGTGCGTGCCGCCACAGGGGGTGTGGTCAACTGTGCCTCCTTCAATGCATGCCTAGCAGGTTTAAATCACTATAATATATATATTTTAGATGTACACCAGTACACGCTATGCAGATACAGAGATTTGTATAAACAACAGATTCCAGATCTCTTAGTGAGGCTTTTTAAAAAATATATGTATATAATATATATCACACACACAGGACGGTCACTTAAAACTTTTCTACTTCTCACCTTTCTTCCTTTTCTTCTTCCTTTTCCTCCTTCCTTCCTTCAGAAGCCTGGCAGAGGACACAAAATTGTGACTGATATGCCTACATATACACAAACAAATATGTATCTATATAGATATATCTAAATATACATAAAAAAGTGTCAACGCATGTGTGTATATTTATATATATATATATACATACATACACATACACAGTATAAGTATTAATGATGTCTGCGCTATATATACATATATACATGTATATGCATGTATTGACATTTTTAAAAGAAAATATATCTAGCTATTTTTATATAGATACATATTAGTGTGTGTGTGTGTGAGAATATAGTGTGTTTGTGTATATACAGTCAAGTCCATAAATATTGGGACATCGACACAAATCTCATATTTTGGGCTCTATACACCTCACACTTTTGAAGGGACCAAAAGTAATGGGACAATCTACTCAAAAGCTATTTCATGGACAGGTGTGGGCTATTCCCTCGTTATTTCATCATCAGTTAAGCAGGTAAAAGGTCTGGAGTTGATTCTAGGTGTGACATTTGCATTTGGAATCTGTTGCTGTCGACTCTCAATATGAGATCCAAAGAGTTGTCACTATCAGTGAAGCAAGCCATCATTAGGCTGAAAAATCAAAAGAAACCCATAAGAGAGATTGCAAAAACATTAGGTGTGGCCAAATCAACTGTTTGGAACATTCTTAAAAAGAAAGAACGCACCAGAGAGCTCAGCAACACCAAAAGACCCGGAAGACCACGGAAAACAACTGTGGTGGATGACAGAAGAATTTTTTCCCTGGTGAAGAAAGTTGGCCAAATCAAGAGCACTCTCCAGGAGGTAGGTGTATATGTGTCAAAGTCAACAATCAAGA
>WWET01000132.1:685672-718577 GCA_011038615.1 Limnodynastes dumerilii | reverse complement strand
AGCTCAGCTCCAGCTCTGCAATCCAGCTCCAGCTTTGCAATCCAGCCCCAGCTTCGCAGAACTACTCCAAGTTTCCTTCGCACCCTCGTTTAACAGATCCAGCTCCAGCTTTGCAGTCCAGCTCCAGCTTTGCAATCCAGCTCCAGCTTCGCTACTCCACTCCAAGTTTCCTTCGCACCCCAGTCTCGTTTAACAGACTTTATTTCTAGTCCTGTCCTCGTTCATCATTGGACTCTGGTTCATTACCTGTTGAGTTTTCGGACTTGTTCGTATTCCTCTCGCAATCCAGCTCCAGCTCTGCTATCCAGCTCCAGCTTTGCAATCCAGCTCCAGCTTCGCAGAACTACTCCAAGTTTCCTTCGCACCCCAGTCTCATTTAACAGACTTTATTTCTAGTCCTGTCCCCGTTCATCATTGGACTCTGGTTCATTACCTGTTGAGTTTTCGGACTTGTTCGCATTGTATTCCTCTTGCTGCTAACCTAGTATTACCTCAGGTTATCCTATTGTACCCACTGTATGCACCACTCGTATATTAAACCAGCCAGCTTTCATTTTACATCCGCTTCACTGTCTCAGTCCCTGGAACCCGTAACCGATCCCTCCAAACCCTCGATTGTGACAATAACCAAGCCTGCCCAGACTTTTTTCCCGCTACATTTAAGCGTTATTTTTTGGGGCAATCCTGGTCTTAGTTCTTTTGAACACACAGTAAAGGCATGCCTTTGTGTCCCAGGCCTCACAAATGCTGAAGGCGGCCCTGCCAAGGCAAGTGCACGGATCCTGAGACGATCGCAGATGTATCAAACATTAGTTTACATTAGAACATTTGCACCTAGTGCCGGTCATGTCTAAGTCCAGGAGGCACTTATTCAAAGGCTAATTTAGTACCCAGGAGCATGACTGTCACCCTGCGAAATAAATAAGAATTATATAGATTTGCTGCTAGTGCATTGTGTTGAAATTGTTTTTTTAGAGTACTGTAAAAAAAATAATTGAAAATAACTATTTTTGTATAGAAGTTTTTGCTGCGTTAAAATCTTGCTTAATGGCTGTAAACACTTAAGTTATGATACTGTCACTAGGAAGCAGTACTGTTTTAGAAATAAAAAAAGAATTCAAGCAATATCAAGCATAATGTGGCTCTAATAAATAATAAGGGAAAAAATGGTGTACCTAAGTGCACCTAGGTTGGTATTTGTAAAATGAATACATAATAAGCACATAAAAAGGATCAGTACTAAGCACACTGTCTGAGGATCAGTACTCTTATCATTTGGATAGGTAGTGCCACTGGGCTTAAGTTCGGTCTTAAAACACCACTTAGAGCTCAGGGGCCTGATCCAGACCTACGATGTTGTGCTGAGTGTACTAACGCTCGGCGTGACATCTATTCACTCCCCCCGCCACTCCCCCTGTCCTGGTGTAATTACACAGTGTTATGCCGGCTGAAGGCTACCCTAACTTCAGCCGGTGTAACAGAGTGTAATTACACCGGGCACTGGAGCATAAGTAACTAACCCTGCCCTCCCTTCCTTATTTCCCTGCCTCCCCCGCCTACCTTCCCTAACTGCAGCGAGGGTAGTTACGGACGCCCTATCCTCACTAGAGAAAATCCCTAACTATGCCAGGCAACATCTGCCCGGCCCATACGCAGATCGGCTGAGCAGCCAATCTTACGCAAAAGATGGCGGGCGTTAGTCTGGATCAGGCCCCAGGTAACCAGATGTTCTCAGTTTCTCCTGTGAAATCGTAACACAAATAAATATTATTGTATAATATTAAGATTGTAATAAGAGGGATGTATGTTGAGCATATTACTTTGATTGTTTAACTTTACACATCTGTAACCCCTGTTTGACACTATTTAAATTGTGAGCCAATCAGATATAGTTTTATCCTAGTTTGTGGTTTTGTGACCATTTGTTATTGGCCACACACATACAATAATGGTCAGATTACAGAATTGATTCAGTCATTTGAAGTTATGCTTTTAAACTGTAAGTTCCAGGTTTGTTTGTTTTTTCCTTTTTGGTGATTGAGCTATATGTAGATTTATATGTGCATTTTTTTGTAACTGCTTTTAGTGTCAACAACATAACAGGTACCCAGCCGATAAAAATCTGTCCACTCTTATTAGAAAATTAATCAACAACCTTCTTTCGAAACAAGTCCCAGTAGTGTTGGCTGTTGTTCCACCTTTGTACTATGCAGGTTATAAACACTACCCATTTGCAACTCATACATAGCAAGTCATATCGAATAAGTGTTTTGAAGCTGAAACAAGCAAACAAACCACTTGGTGCAGTGAGTTTTCCAATGAACACTTTCCATATTCAAGAAGACCCATTTGCATAATATTTTTTTGGATAAATAAGATTGGCAAATAAGTTTAACAACTGGGTTGGGAATGGGCATATAAAATCCAAAACAAATCCAACAAATCTTGTGGTGAAGTCATACAAAAAGGTTGTTTAAGAATTGTGACAAGGAGGACATTGAACAGATTACGGAAGTGGTTGGTATGTCTATTGTTTGTGTTGGGCTTCTAGTAGGAAGTCTATATCTGGGTGTTATTGCGTAACTTCATACAGGCCATTGTAGACTACGAATAAAAGAGATGTGTGCAATACTTATTAAAGTACAAAAGATTTAAGATGAAACGATCTAGGGTAAATGACAGCAATTTACAAACAACTAGCATTATAGAAGGCACATGGGAAAGGGGCAAAGGATTTTAGGAGACCAGAATAAGTAATTTTACAAATAAAAGAAGTTCATGGGAAGAGACAGGGTGGGAGAAAGAGGGAGGGTGAGATGTTTATGGAGTTGTCTGCAGAACTTGGGCAAATTGAAGAAATATTTGGAATAAAGACTCAACCAGTGCGTATGAGGAAAATAAGTAACAACATAAACATGTATAAGGTACTTTAAGCTTATTTTTCTTTCTCTCTTTCTAGAACAAGGGGATTCATAATATCTACTGGGAAAGCCTTTAATCTCTGGGAATCCATACTGGAGGGCAACATGGTTTTTATGTTTAATATAATCCAACACAATATTTTTTTTTTAATCCAGATATATTTTGTAACATTTTTGAATAATTTATAAACTCAGCTATAGAAATAATGATTGTAATAATACAGCAAAATAAGAGAAAAATTAAAGGAAATAGAATATAAAGAAGTAAAAGTTTGATTAAAGTCATGGTAAAGAGCTGATACAAAGTAGGTAATTTATGAATAATATAATTTTTTTTTTAATTATTACATTTTAGTGTTATATCTCAGCTGCCATAGGAATGCATGGGAGCCATAGGAACGAATGGGAGCCATAGGAACGAATGGGGCGGGAGGTTTTAGCTGCCCCCCGGGAGGCCACCCTGACGCCCCCGCCTCATTTTGCATCGATTGGGTGTCCGAAGCGGGTCTCGCCCTTGCCCCTCCCCCACCCTTCTCTCCCGACACGCCCGTTTCCCTTTCGCAGCGTCCCCATTGACTTCCATGCGTTTCAGCCATTCCCATAGGGAACCATGGGGAAGTCGCTTGCGCCATCTAGGAACGGAAGGAAGCCACTGGGGAAGTCGTTTGCGCCATCTAGGAACGGAAGGAAGCGACTGTACGTCCCACCATCTTTTCCCATTGTACTAAAATGTGTTAGTTCCACACTGCTATTGAATAACCTGATCTGGCTTTACTAAGGATAGTTTAAAGTGTATAAATCATCTACACACAATAGAGACAGTAATATGTGGGCTGTATCAAGATTTATCTACACAAATCAAGATTCATGAGTTCTGAGCATGTTGACATAGGCGGCTGTAGGCATAGGCCATATAGGCAGCTGCCTAGGGCCCTGCATATATTGTGCCATGTCCACACCCCTAATATAGCCTTAGAGGTAGTGGAAACCCATTTAAAAATCCTACCTTGGTGTTATGGTCACCACATACCAGGGCCCCCGAGCCTAACTGGTGCCTGGTGTCTTCGGTAGAGCTCCTTATGCTGGGGATAGACTCGTGCGGCAGGCCCCAGCAGGTCGTGGCCCCCGGTGGTAGCTCCTGGAGTAACATGGAGATTTTGGTAGTAAAATATTATGGTAAGACAAATAGACAATCTGGAGAACAAGACTAGAATAGACCACAACAGAGACTAACACAAACAGGATGGGGGAATAGATCCAGGATAGGGAAGCAGACAGGAACTGGACACAATGAGACATGACTGACAACTGGAATCCACACAAGGATCGTGTCCAAAAGGCAGCCTCTTGAGAGCCTCCAAGCTCTGATTGGTCTGAATCCTTGGCGTCATGCACCAGCTGAGTCCTATTAATTATGCTAGCACCTGGAGTAGCTTCTGTAGGCCTGGCTGTGCTATTATCACCAGCCAGGGGAACAGTAAGCCAGCTAGCAATGAGAACTATATTCTGCCTGCCTAATAACAGCCAGGCGTTCATGCTGTCGCGAGTATCCCATCAACGCATAGCAGTTTGCCTCTGCTAGGGCTCCACAAAACATACTGTAAGGCAGTCGCTATCTGCTGATTTGCTATGCGCCTGTGACATTATTGTAAGAGCAGCTCTCTATCTAATAAACAGACTCTTATAATCATTTAAAAAAAAATAAAAAATATGACTATTAATCTGATTTGCCATTTGATCTTTATCGCACCTGAAAGCCTACTCAGCAAAGATGACTGTAACTGTTTAGTATTATGCAACCCATTTTATCACATGCCTAAAAAATCCATTATACTACGGTGGCTTCATAGAATCATAGAATTTGATGGCAGATAAGAACCACTTGGCCCATCTAGTCTTCACTTTCCAAACACCCACCACCCTCAAAGGCTCAGAAACTGCCACCAAATTATTGTGCATATGTTACATCATTTACACATACAGTAAGTTTTTTTTCATGTTTTATTAATTTACTTTAATTATTTTTTATTGTTTTAGTGCGTTCACATTGAAGACTTTGCATTATTCATATCCTTTTTTTTACAGTATGTAATGCAGTGTACTACACAAATTTTGCACAGCGTATTTGGCCACGTAGTTGCATTGAGCTTAGCTGCTGTGTGTCCGCATGTTACATGGCATAATTGCTTGCAATCCAAAGGCACCATTGGCACCATTGCTCACACGCAGCTCGCTCCTCTTTTTCAGATGCATCCAAGGCAAGCACGATTAATTGCCTATTTGATCATCACCACTGTGTTTAGGCATTATAATAATCCTGAACTCAACCCTCACCTAATAATAATTAAGTAATTACTTACCCGTGAATGATGCAGATCCAGCGGCATTCAACAGGACACAGCTCCAGCAGCGGTCATTGGAGGACAGAGAATCAGAGAAGAAGAGAGAGAGAGAGTGGAGGAAGACCAGACAAAGGGACAGGAGAGAAGAAAAGAAGATAGAGATCACAGGAAGAGCAGATAGAGGGACAGGATGGGAGAAAAGAGGACATGGGCTGAGGACATGACAGAGCGGTGAGACAGATGGATGAGAGCAGAGACGCAGGAGCTGGGACAAGGTAAGCAATGCATTTCTTAAATGTCATCGAACTGTCTCCTGGCGACGGACGCTTCTTGCATGAGGACAACCACAAAGAAGCGTCACACACGCACTTATGTCCTGAATTCAACATTTGGGGAGGAATGCTGCTCCTGTGCCAGGGCTATGACATTAAGCCTAAATGCCAGCAGGAAAATAAATAAAGAAATAATAAAGGGAGACCTATTCCGCAGACTAAGAGTCTGCTCTATCTTTCCACATTCTCTCCTGCGTGTCTGCATACACTCTGTTTGGGTCGCTTACATGTTTATATAATACTGAATCAAGAAGTCAATAAAGAATAGAAAAAAAGGCATTTCTATGCATCTGTAATGTTATGGGACAAGATGCAGATAATGCAATAAAAATGTAACGCTGGCACAAAGACATTTCCATTAAGCCAACATTATCTTGGACATATCACTTTGACTTCCTAGAGACTCGGGTAACAAAAACTAGGTGCACCCTTGGATATGTGTATACACCATCGCTCAATACATCCAATCCGGTCACCTGCTGGGGTCAAACATTTTTCAAACCTGCTTAAAATTCAAGACACCCAATCACCAATCAGGATGCAGTTGCCGGTCCAGCCATCCCTGCTTCAAAAATAATTCAGCCACCAGCTGAATGACGGCTGTGTCATTGTTCAAATCAATCTGGAGATAGAAAATTGCTGTTGGGAAGGGAAAATTTTTTACCCGTTCCCGATAGCTACAGACTGCGGAGGTTGCGGTGGGTTTAGGGCTTATGGGGAAGGTTAGGGTAAGGCTGTGGGGCATTTAGGGTTAGGGTTAGACTCCAGGGCATGGAAGGTGAGGGTGAAGCTGTGGGACATGAGGGGTTAGGGCTGAGGAAGAAGGTTAGGATTAGGCTGTGGGAAATGAAGTGTTAGGAAAGGGTTAAGGGTAGGGCTGGCTAAAAACATTTACCTTTTGGCAGATGACTTATTGCAACTGCAGGAGTTGCATCAGCAAAGCTTTCTTCAATGGAGATTGACGGCTTTATTCAGTTGTAGTCCGATGACTTTTTGCAAAAAAAAGACCATCATTCAGGCAAACCTCATCCTCACCAATCACCCAACCAATTAACAAGTGTCTGTGCTCCGGAGGCTGGTTTGTTCAGTTTTTTTCTCCTGATGCTTATGTAAGCATGTCTGTGAGTGACAGCTACACAGCCAAAGATTGGGAGACTGTGATTGGAAGACACCATCCTATCAGGAGATCGTTACAGCAGATGCATATAAGAGATCTGTAAGAGTGTGTACACGTAGATCGTGTTTTGTAGATCTGTAGGATTGTGTAAACAGTCTAGTCTGGAGTTGGAAAAGTGTGTACCAAGCTAAAGACGGCTTTATTTCTGCAATAAAAACATGTTTGTTAGACTTTATTTACTTGTGGTCACTGCCACTAAGTTGATAAATGCCAATGTCCCATGTCTGATTAACAGGCACGGCGACGAGGGGGGGCAAGGGGGACAGTTGTGATGGACCCTGAGGTTCAAAGGGACCAGTGCACTCCACTGCTGCAGACACAATGGAGGTGGAATGGGGGACCCAAAAAACACAAGTGTATCAGACTTTTGTTGCTGGGCCTGCTGATTAGCCAATAGTTGGACCTGGCTGTGTCCTAGGATGTATGACATTATGGGGTGTCAACAGCGAGATTCTAATGGTTTAGAGAGGGTGCCTGCTAGAGGGCAATGGAGTCTGACGTGGGCTTTCTTTTATAGATGCCCAACCCAGTGGCTTGGAAGAGAAAAGGTCACGTCACTTGTTGTCTAAGGGCCTGATTCAGACTTAAGAAGGAGCTTGAAATTAAGGGGCAGATCCAGACCTACGGCTGCCCGCGCTAGTTACGGCGGCCATATGTGTAACAACGGCTTTTCTGCCGTTCTGTGAATGCGCTGAGTAGATGTTCCCCGGCGTAATCTATGAATCAGGGATCCGGACGAAGGGGCATGCTGCGGCGGTAGGCGGGAGTAGGAAGGGAACTTAGGCAGGGAGGGCTGGGTTAGGCACTTACGACCCTGTGGCCGGCGTGATTACCCACTGTTACGCCGGCTGAAGTTAAGGTGACCTTCAGCCGGTGTAACAGTGGATTATTGCGCCGGCCACAGGGGGGAGTGTCACCGTAGCTCTGGATCTGGCCCTAAGAGAGGAAGGTTACTCCTGGGCTAAACCATGTTGATTGCAGGGGAAGTCAAGGTAATTGTATTCTTTGCATGCAGAGATATATCTTTGAATTGCTTACTAAACACAGATACTGACCAGCGTTACTATCACACTGTTATTTAGACTTGGGATAGGAAACATCGCCTCTCATCTCTAATACTGTTTGCAACAGATGAAATATGACTCCCCTGCAATCAACATGGTTTAGCCCAAGTGTAACTTTCCTCTTTTAATTTCAAGCTCCTTCTTAAGTCTGGATCAGGCCCTACACTGCCTGTTGACTGTACAGCATAAAGGACAGGAACCGACTGCACAATCCTAAATCCTGGTCTTCTACCTCTACTTTTACACACCTGCCTCATGGAAAACGGATTCCATAATAGGACCAGTGGACCTGATCTAGGCCTGTGTGCGTTTTCTGTACGCCTGGAGGGAGGGACCATGTCCCGAACCCTACTGACCGCAAGGATCTGCATCAGTCCAAATGCAAATTTGTGCGAAAGTGCACAGCGACGCCCACTCTCCATAATCTGCATGCGGGGATTAGGAGTGTCGCCCCATTGGACGGATGCATAGCGTAACATCTGGTGCGCGCATGCACACTCCCCTTGCTCTCCTACGTTCCCCTGTCCTGGGATAGAGGGTTATACATAAGGGCTAAACCCAGCCGTTACTGTACAATTTATATACCCAAAGTCGTATCTCATACGCATGGCGGTGGGCCCTGCCTGAGTGTGGGTCCCAGTAGCGAATGTCCCTATTTCAAAAGGGCCGTTCGCTCCCAGCCAGTTCCGAACTGACTGGAATATCGATTGCTTATGCCTTGATGAGGCATAGCAATCGATCCCCGGAGCACCGAACACAGAAAGGTGAAAGAGCTTTCAGCTGTCCCTAATTCGCAATTCAAGCCTTCGCAGCGGTGACTCGCAATGACCCTGCCCCCCCCTTGCGGAAGCACATTTCAGCGTGGAACGCCGCACCTTACACAATACCAATATGTAGCTGACTTCGGTACCTAGCATACGGAATATAGCTGGATTTCTGAAATGTGGATCTGGCCCATTTAGTCCATGGTAAAGGCTGAATCTGTATTTAACCAGTGTCTAGAAGCTAGTGTCATTACTTTGTGCCCCAGTAATATCTGTAATATAATATTGGGAATAAATGATCATTTCAATATTGCTTCCTGAACAGCTGTGTGCAGGATACAGGTACACGAAGGATGAATATAATAGGAAGGCTTGATTTGCATTCATGGATAAAGTATTCTCAAATTTTAAACGGATAAAATATTTTATATACAGTTTTATGCTTCCAGCCATAATAAATTCCCGTTTCGGTTTCGATCATTAGTCCACACATATCACCCCCACACTGTCTCCATTGGCTGATTATTGCTACTTGTCATTTGTGTAAGGTAACAAGACACCAATGGTAAACAGCAGTTGTTTTTCCCTTCTCCCATTCATCGGCATTTTTATGTATGTGTTGATAAGCAGCAAGGCTCTGTTTGGCCCATTGAAAATGAATTCCTGCCAGCCTATGAAGGGGTTACATTTTTGGTGTTATTAGGGGAGTGAACAGCCTGGTCTAAGGTAGCATTATATACAAGTTCTTTACCAATCCGTCAGTGTTATTAGGGAAGAAAGCAGATCTTTTATACAGAGGCATTTTATCAATTCCCCCTGGCGTTCAGGCTGCAGTAAATATCCTGATCAGGAACTAAGTGCATTCATAGTCGCTCTTCAGCTACACACAGCTTATGAATAGTAATTTGTTTACAGTAGTTGCCAGTTAAATTTCTAGCACAGGGCTTGGATTTTTTTTTATTTGCCTTGTCTTAACTAATAAAAGCCCTCTGTGCATGTATGGACTCAGAGAAGGCTTTCCTCCTCTCCACACTCATCTAATAGGATGCATTTTAACCTGTTGTGCATCTCCTGATGTGGTACCTGTCTAGTAGCATACAACAGCGTCCGTCAACCTGTGAATGTGTGGAACCATAAGTGCCAGTACAGTATATTCATGATTCCACCACAGGAGAACCACGTGCTTTCTTTCTAGTAATTATAGCTTAAATACTGGAGTCAGCGTGTGTAGCTTTATGTCTGTTTTTCAGGGTTTTGCTTGTATTATGATGTGCAGTGAGGTTTTTTTTAGCCACAGTGGTTTTTTCTGTAATTGCTGCTGCACTGCATCTAATATATAAAAGGCTAACGAACTTCTTCACCTTAATAAATGAGTGACCGAGGCATGGTCCAGTGAGCAAGGCATCCTGGGAGTATGCTGTCCAGTGGCAGGAGAGGGGGGTGAGCGGGTGCAAGGATAAGGATACCTTATCTCACCTTTATAAATGAATGACAAGGGGATGGGCCAATAAGCACAGGGTTCCAGGATATTTATTAGCAGCTTTTTATATAGCGCTATCAGATTACATACATACACATTAAAGTATATTTATTCAGCCAGAGTAACGGGAGGAAACCCACGCAGACACGGGGAGAACATACAAACTCCACACAGAGAAGGCCAAGTCCAGTAATCGAACTCATGACCTCGGTGCTGTGAGAGACAAGTAATACTCACTGTGCCACTGTGCTGCCCAGAGTATGCTGGCCAGTGGCAGGAGAGGGACAGCCGCAGGTGGTATGTTTCCCGTCATTTTGAAGGCTTTAAACTTGTTTAATATATTATGCTGTTTAATAGAATGAGAAAAGCTTAATCTGTGCTTTCAGAAGAAGGTTTAATGTACGAAAAATGAGGAGCATGTTTCTTGTAAAAATCAACAACCTTTAAGTCAATTTTTTATTTTTATGTGAGGAAGAACCAAAACAATTACACAGGTTAAAATACACCTAGAAGTGCTCTATTCTGCATAAAATACTACAAGAAGATGCAACATGCTTCCAATGAAATGTATAGGGAGAATGCTTCTGAGAAAGAAGAATGCTGCGTAGCAATTGTATAATGCCTCCTTCACAGACAGCACATTTATATCAGTCTGCCTACACAGCACACTCCCAATATTATTATGTGGCAATAGTCAAAGACATATTGCTATTTCTCCTACCGCTTCTTCGTGTACATTTCCATACCAACACTTCCAGCTTTCACCACTGATAGAAGACTAGAAACATTTATATAGCCAATCCTTTCTTATTAAGGCACTACCTACGGTAATGTGCCAAAGTCCTCCTATTTGGAACTGCAGACTCCATTTGTGTGGTTTCACATAACCAAATGAATATTAGTGGCATTGATGGCCCTTGTGCTGAACTAGGCATAACATAGACTTAGACAAGAGAGAAATGTAGAAGGGGGAGATTTGGGCCCGTGTACAGAGTACCGGACGTATAACATATACGTCCGGTGTTTAGCGATTTTTACTGCTGCGCATGCGTAGTCATTTTTGTTCCGTAATCTACGTATCTTTTTCTTACATAGATTGCGTAAATGCGGTCTGGAGGTCTGTGGTAGATTACGTTAAAAAATTACTACACATGCGCAGTAGTAAAAATTGCTAAACATCGGACGTCCGGTACTCTCAATACGGGCCTTGGTGCCATATGAAATTACATTTTAGTATGCAACGGAAGATTCACTTTCAAAACCGCTCAAAGAATCACCGTCCAGAGTGGTCAGTTCTTACGGATGTGGTTCACCAATAAGAAAGGCTTCTTGGCATGGGAATGTTGCGAGACATTTGCAAGAAGAATGCTTGGTGACATCAAACAGTCAATTAACAAAAAATGGCAACCGTGACAGGTAAGTTAACCATCCCCTTACCTTTACCCTCCATGTCCCTCTGCCTAACTCTCAACTACCTGCTATTGGGAATGGGTAATTGTCCGAATAGGACCATTCATCAGTAACCCATTCCTAATAGGACATTTTCTGCACTATGGCTATTTCAGACACTGATACAGCTGCTATACGTCTTTCCACTGTATCAGTGTCGGAAATCATTCTTTCTAATCGGTAACTGCATCCCAGTTCTTACGTTTAGGGTATGCACATCTCCGTAAGCCAATTCCGTATAATAAATCCCGTTCTAAAAGTGGTGGAAACGGCAGGTTCTTTTAAAAAAATAAGGAACTATTGTTTAACGTGGACTAAATTATCATATACTAGAAGGGGCTGATCCAGCCCTACGCTGCCCGGCGGTAATACGCCGGGCGTAAGCGTAAGATTGGCTTAAAAGCCGATCTGTGCATGCGCCAGGCAGATGTTGCCTGGCGTAGCTATGGCAACGCCCGATCCGTAGCAGCAGCGTAGTAATGCTGGAGGGGGCGTTCCCCTCCGTTACTACGCTGCAGTTAGTGCAGGTAGGCGGGGGGCGGGTAATGAGGCTGGGAGGGCGGCGTTAGGTAACGTAAGCAATGCCGCCGTCCCAACGTATTAACACTCACGCCGGCTGAAGTCAGGGTAGCCTTCAGCTGGCGTAAGCGAGTGTTAATACGCTGGGGCAAGGGGGAGTGACAAAGGAGTGCAGCGATGGTACACTGAGCGTTAGACCAAAGTTCATAGAAGATTGGCCTTAACATTGGTTTTCAGCTGACAGGCGATCGTAATGTTGACTTGATGAAACGCTCAACATCCTAAAGTCATGTTATTGGCGACAGGAAGATTAAACAGACAATTATAATAGGCCGGATCCAGACCTACGTTTCCATTACGTTTCAAGGCTTTACGCTAGCGTATTTTCTAGGCACTCCCCTCGGCCGTACCTACTTTTGCCGTTTTACATTTGCCAAAACCTACCTTAACTTTTCAAAGCGTAACTACTGACGTACGTACAGGCTTCACATAAGTGTCTATGCAGGCCCATACTGTACAATTGAAATGCCTCACCTTCGTAGTTACGCTGTTGATACGAGGCTTGTACGTATGTACAGAGTTACGTGGCGTAACCTCAGCCGCGCCCATGCACAGTACATACAAAACAGCGTTTTTATCAACAAAGGTATCAGTTCAACATATGTTTTAAAAGGTACCCCAGGAATGTCACCATGTCTTCTGCTGCTGTTGTTGCTGCTATTACTTATACCCTTTTCATTTTCCCTGTGTGTCCATGTCTTTTTTTCAATTCCTATACTTACCTTGTTCCCACACTTATCTGTGTCTTTTATTAAACCTATCTGTGCTGTCTTATGACGGTCTCAGTCTGTGTTTCTCCTCTGGTCTGTCTTGTGTTGTGTATCCTGCTCTGTCCTCTCGACAGGTAAGTATTGACTATTTACTGTTAGTGGTTAGGAATAAGCTCGGGGCTGAGGTTAGCGAAATGGCTAAGGTGAGAGGTTATATGGAATACAGATAAGATTGTAATGTGGAACATAGTAAGTATCGGCATTGCAACATTCTTTTTATTACAAGGTAACTCTATTGGATATAGTAAGATCGATATGTTAAACCTGTCGATAATATTGTGACAATATTTGTCGACCTTATAACCCTCTGCATTCCATACCACACCTTTTAACAATAATCTGTCAACCTCTGCTATACTTTGGGGACCTGATAAACAAAAGTTGTACCTCAGTTAAATAGTATTTTTAACAGAATTTTCTATTGATATGTAAATATATGTATATGTCATGATAACAGTCATTTTGCTTTGTTAACCTTATTTACATGTGTCCTTTGTTGCTGCTGTTCACTTCCTGGTTTTGTTCTGCCCTCCTTCACTCATGTGTTTCTCGTTGTGTTCTCTGACCTCACTGCTAAGTTGTGTCATTTAAACCCCTCATTGGCTACACCTCCTTGTGAGAGCAACAGGTTTCTTTTACCTGCTTTGTCAGCTTGCTCATGCGTTCTGGCTCCCTGGTTGTTGGTCACGTCTTGTATCCTTGGTTCCAGTTTTCAGTCTATACCTCATGCCTTCGGTTCCAGCAATCGAATTCGGTTCAATCCAAGTATCTCTGGTTCCTGTTCATGTCTCCGGTTTCTGCATTCCTTGTGCTCTGTTGTTTACCGTTGTCTCCAGCTGCAGTAGCTGTACTTCCGCTACCTGTCTGCACTACACCTTTGATCCTGGTCACCATCCCACCATCTGTGCACTTAACCAAAGGGCTGCCACCTGCCACTTGCCTGCAGTCAAGTCCATCCTCACTGGGGCTCTGGTGAACACCTGGCTTGTAATTAGACTCTGTGCCTCTGGTCCAGCATGGTGTGTTTTTATATATAAAATCTCAATAATCTCAGTGCCTTTATTCCCCATTGTAACTGTGGGAAACTATGCTTTGAATGACTGGCATATTGGTGTAATTGCAGCCATTGTCTCATGGCATTCACAGTGCGGTAATCCGGTGTCAACAGCAGACCTTTTGGAAACACGAATAGTTAAAGCTTAAGAAAAGCTGAGGAACGATAAGTACCAAGGGTGTTCCGATATATTCTGGTTTTAGTGTATGTCCTATAGTAATTGTGAGTGATCAATGTGTCCAGCTACAGAATTATATACACAGATCTCCTAATAAAGTGATGTATATATTGCTATGGCATCACTGCTGGGGTAGACACTGCTTGGGTGGATGCCATGGTCACAAGTGGTTACCAGCTTGCCCTGTGGTTTTTAATCATTTTGATAGATAGGTGCTTGTTATTCTATAGCATTTTTTGAACAATATAACTATACTATAATCTGCACTGTATGAGGCTTATAACACACATCAAGTAATGTACCATTTTTGGTTTTCACCAGAGCTTTTGATGCCAGATTGGGGGGTTGATGTAGAGTCTCTGGACCTGGGAAATCTGCTGGGTACTGGATGGAGGTTTCGTGACATGTTGCGGCATTCCAGAACACCAGTATCGCAATCTGTGTTTACACTGGATGAAATTTATGATGTTGAAGTAAAATGACATTTTGAATTTACTGCTTGTTTACATGTATCTTGACAGTGTAATACTTATAAGACCTTGGCTGTTGTGATTTCTTGGCTGCTGCCTCTTAATCAGTCCTTCTTTTATGCTATCATATGCAGCGCAAGACATACTAGTTCATCTAGGAATAAGTCTGGCAATAGTGTGAATATTGGCCATATTAGAATTAAAAACCAATATTTTGTATAAAAGATAGATTTATTTAAATTGGCTAGCTATGTATAACACCACACAACGTTCCCTTACGATGTGATGAAGAAATGCAATAAAGCTAAAATGAACCATAGACAACTGTCCCTTTAAGAGACTAATCCCCCCCTCCATCTAACAGCTTCATCAGTCGGCTAAGTGGCGCCTACGATTTAGAAGGGAGCTTCTCAGTCCCCTGATATTTGAAGTGTGGAAAGCCAGGTCCTCTCTCCTCTGGCGTTCTGCCCTGTATTTTTTTTTTTAAAAGAAACCTCTCTTTCAATACACATACACATACAGGAGGAATACAGAGACACAATACAAATGAACCATATATAACCCCCTCTTGGATTAGAAAAAAAAAAGTCCCCCTTTGCTGGCATTTCCCTTCCATTGCTCCCTGTAGATATATTCTGAGCTGGAGCATTTAAACAGAACTTTCCCATCGAAACCTTTTATTTCCTCCTCCTTTTATTTCTGGATAGTGCTTTAATGTTGTCCTCAATAAGGGTATCATGACTTGACCTCTGCAGAGGATGTACGTCTATGTGAGGTTCTATTTTTGTAATAAACAGAGAGTTAAGGTCAGCCTCTTCAGAGATTAAAAGAATATCTGAATCTGTGTAAGTGAGACTGAGCTTTTAAAAGGAAAATAATATTTAATAACACCAAAGATGGCTGCCGTTATCCATTTTTTATGTGCATACCTAGTTTACGTATTATACATATTATATGTATATGTTATTCTTATATGCATATGTTATTAATACTGTATAATAAAACCTGACGTTACAAGGCCAAAAAATGCGGATAAGGATGTGCTTGACTGGAGCAAAGGGTAGGTGATACCAACAGTATGCAATGCTAGCTTATATTTCTAAATGTGCAATGCACAAATTAGTGTCTATAACCTAATAAGGTAGTAAGTTCCGCCACTGTTGATGTCAGGGCATTTCAGGGTTGCCGGCTCTCCCGGAATGTCCGGGTGACTCCCGAAATTTGGGCAGTACTCCCGGTATCCCGGGAGAGCCGGCAAATCTCCCACAAGCCCCGCCAGCCAGCAATTACTTCTGTAATTCCTAGCGTTTCTAGGGATGTGCGGGGCTTGATGTCTTCAAATCTCCCATCAAGCCCCGTCTATCCCCTGAAACACTAGAAAATACAGGAGTGATTGACAGGGGGCAGGGCTTAATGATGCGATTTGCATAAATCGCGTCATTAAGACCCGCCCCTTGAAGAAATCAATGGCTTCCCTCTGGGATCTCCCGGAGGGAAGCTCTAAAATGTCGGCAACCCTGGGGTATTTAAGTGTTAGCACAAGGTCAGCTCCTCAGCCTCACCTATGGGACTGACTGTGTGACTGCAGAAGTGCCCGTTTTGACCTGTCCAGCTAAACAACGAAATATACATGTTTAGTAATTAGAAACTGTCGAAAATGGACAATGTAACAATTTAGAAAATTCGAAATAGGGATAAATCGAAATGCGAAATTTTGCAATTTAGCGGTATAAACAGAAAATTTTGAAATTGAGATTTTCTAACCGGAGATTGCATACCCTAAATAACAATCACGATAGGGGCTTCTGGACCCTAGCTGAACATTATCAAGCAATAACTATCAGCTGAAGTTAAGTATTATTTTGTATTTTGCTTAATTCTTTATTAAATATTATAGTTGATTAAGAATTGTCTTGCAAGGTCTCCTTTAACTCCAGATATTTAAAAAACCCTCCACTGGGAACACAAGTGCAATGACATGGCCATCAGACAATCCCACATGCATCCCCAGACAAACCCCAATAGGTCTCTTAGATGTCTGTCTGACTATCCCTCAAGCCATCACCAGACACCCCAACAAGTCTTTTAGATGTCCTCACATGCCATCACCAGACAACCCCATGGCTCTTTTACAGTCCATCATACCACCCCACATGCCATCCATAGTGGTTTGGAAGGAAGCTATACTAAATTAGACACTGTACAATAATGGAATATAAACAAGTTACAAAGGGAAAACCATTTTATATGGAAGTGTGTATTATCTTATTGGATATTTGGCATTCAAACCAGCAAGATAAAGGTGCTGAAAACTGAGCAAGCAAAACTTTGTTGCTATGACCCCTTGTATTACCACCTTACATTCTGTTTATGGTGTAAGGCAAGTGCTGAGTCATATTCTACAGGGTTCTTCTGATGGACCCAATACCCAGAGTGAATGTCTGCTTATTACTTGTTGGAAAATGTCCCTAAAAGTTTAGTAAATTACATATTGTTCGGAATTACTCTTCTTTATATGATATTGCTATCTACTACCCTCAAGAGAATTGAGTGATGTAATACAGAAGAAGTCTTTCTGTGATTGGTATCAGTTAATGAGCTTATTCACCATAGTAGTGTCAATAGTGGTTTACAGATGTATTAATTCTTATTGAAACCAAGTGGAAAATTTATGTACATCTTTTTTATGGAAATAAACAGTTTGTAAATCATATCTGGCACATAGAGTGTGCCTCAGGCAAGCTTGGCAGTAGAACCCAGAGTAGAAGCTTGGCAGAAGAATGTAGAGACAGCAGGACACCAGGGTTATTGGTTTGCTGCAAATTAAAAGGCAGCTGGTTACCAAGAAAGAATGAGCTAATGAGACTTAACCAGGCTATGGAGAACCTTCCTAAATGACATTTCTCTGACTATTGGGGCATCTGATTGTGACAGTATCTCCAAGAACGTTTCTAGGAGAGCAGTGTCTTAACTTATAGCTTGATGTATCTCAATGAAATCATAATTTAGCGAGCTTGAATAGAACAATGTGTTCTATTATCATTGTTGTTTATAATGTGTCCATGTGAGTGATAGGAGTGACGGTGATTGTTGTAAGCTCAGCTGTAGTAAGACACAGCAGATGATGGTGCACCAATTAGAGCTACTGAGTATAATTAGATGTGAACATTGCAAATGGTTGTCTGAGCTAACCACTTAATAGTAAGGCATTGTTACAAAGAGGTCTATTAATCAAGACCATTGTGTTTTATGGAAGTCCATCATTTACTGCATCACAATGGATCATTAAAGGAAGGTTAATGTGGCTGAGAAGGGAGATAACTGTAATGAAGGTTACTATAGGGTTGCTGCCTTTCTAATTCTTCCCTCAGAGAGGGAGGGTAGAAACAGATGCCGGCATTGGGATGGGGCTTAATGACCATATTTAGGCAAATCGTGTCCTGAAGCCCCACCCTTACCCATATGAATATGACTATTCATAGAGTTACTGGTGGATGAGACGGGATAGAGAGGGGGGGCGATGCTTGAGGCTGTGACTTGTATATACTCCTAGCCTCAAACCCCTTGCAGGAGATTTGCCGGCTCTCCTGGGAGAAATGCCTGAATTTCAGGAGTTATAACCCTGGGTTACTATACATATGCCTTCAGACCTGCACGTGCTCTGTTCACGCCTAGGTCCATAGGAACCTTCCCCCAAGACTTTATAATGAATAAAGTAAAGTATTTTGCTACTCTTGCCACCCCTCACTGACATGCTAGTAAGAGGGCAGTAGCACTAGGCTGATGGTAATACGTGTGCCGCTGTCCATGGTAAATATGGCTACTCACACTTAGCTGGAAAGACTATCATCAACATGGGATGATGGCCCAAATAAAGAGACAAAGGAGACATATGGCTTTTATTTGATCATAAATAAAGTTGGTGTTATGTGTTATAGTTAAATGACTTTATTGCATATATAAGATAAATTAATTAGATTCCTTATAAACACTACACAGTGGAATATATATATTAAAATGTAGTCGTCTGTATTACTTGCTGCAGAGCTCCTACCTCCTTACAGTGGGCCGTATTCAGAGATCTGTGTGGCGATCTGATGGCCTCTCTCGATTGTGCTCCTGGAGACTTCCGCCGCCATAGACCACTTGCAAGTTTCCGAGTACATTCCCGTGTGTATATGTCCTCCGTACGTGCGATTGATGATAGTCGCACCCACTTTCCTTCATTAAAATGCCTCCCCCCGCCCATTTTTATTTAAATTCTCCGGTGCGTATTTTTGCGTCGCATATCCGAGTGTATGCTTCAACGTGCGATTCACAAGTCTTTCCGAAAGGCAGTTCTGCGTGTATAGTCTATGGTAACTACGTAAATAAAGTTACTACACATGCTCAGTTGGTCTGATCCTAAAAATACTCACGGGACTCGCTGTGAAAACGGATCTCTGAATACGGCTCAGTATGTCAAGTAGTAAGCAATATAATAAAGATTAAAGTATGTATAGCCTGCTTCACAGAGGTATAGATCACTCAGAGAAAGGACTCTTATGTTATAGAAATAAGTGAGGAAACATAAATTAGAAAACCAAATGTATGAAAGAAAAAAATAGTTGATTACACATTGAAATGGAAGCTGGGAAATGAAAATGATTACATTGTATAGAACTTAATTTGATTCCGGGAAAAAAAATGCTCTGCCCATTGAAACCTTCCAGAAAATGAGCATGTAGTATTCACAATGGTACACATGTGGAACTGGTTCCTAGTGAAGTAAACAAATCACCAGGACAGGTGAAGGGATACAGGCTCAGAGCTGTCGGTTATCACTCAGAATACGATAGAGACTCTTCAGTTGCGCAGAGCTGGAAACATTCATATTGGCGTTAAACACACAATACTATACTGTATGCCAGGATCACGGACATATTTCTTCACAATATACAATGAAGTACAGAAAATATTATTCATAGTAAAGCCCAGTGACTAAAGGGGGGAGGCGGAAGGTGGCTGGGCTGCTCAAGATTTTCTTATTTTAGACAGTGTTAGACACTTTGGGACCAAGACAAATGGAAAGTTTACCATTAATCTCAATCATGTGGGATCTGAGCGGGATCTTTTCATGGAAATGGAGAGACGGTTCTCGGGAATTGTTTGGCTGATTACTATTGTCTGCCAGTGACACATCCTACCAAAGTTCTTATTAGGGCTTAAAAAGAAGAATGCAACAAAAATACCCTCAAAAACGTGGGACAGTTTGATCATTAATTCAACAGAAGAAATGGGTTTTCTTTGTGGCGTCCACAAGTTATCATTGTAAACACAGAAGCGTTGCAAGTCTTTGGCCAGAATGACTGCTTTTAGAAATATTTTCGAATGGCAGCCGTTTTCTATTTTCTTTTTATGATCGTCATACTCGGCCATTCATTTTTCGCCGCAGACCTGCAGCTGCTGACAGCTCCGGACAGGTGAGTAACCTCTCCGGGGACTTTTAGTATTAGAGGAGGGGGGTTAGGATTAGGCTGTTAGGAAGGGAGGGTTAGGGTCAGGCTAGGGAGAAGGGATAGTTAGAGTCAGGCTGCGGAGAAGGGAGGGTCAGGGTTAGGCTGTGGAGAAGGGAGGATTAGGGTCAGGCTGCGGAGAAGGGAAGGTTAGGGTCAGGCTGCGGAGAAGGGGGGGTTCGGGTCAGGCTGTGGAGAAGGGAAGGTTAGGGTCAGGCTAGGGAAAAGCAAATAGAGAGAGCCAGAAGATAGACTCTGGACCGGTTGCAGTCCCTGCACACAAGGAAGGATTTCCTAAATAGGGATATCCGCAAGTTCCTTTATGGATGTCCCTATTTCGAATACCCCTCCATTTTAGATTTTTTTTTTTCAGAATGGGTGAGTATGCATACCCACCCATTCCTTTTTTGGAAACTCTGCCGTCGCTACCGCAGGATACGGACCACAGGAAAGGTGAATAACCTCTTGAGGGTTAGGGTCAGGATGCGGAGAAGGGAGGGTTAGAGTCAGGCTGCGGAGAAGGGAGGGTTAGGGTCAGGCTGCGGAGAAGAGAGGGTTAGGGTCAGGCTGCGGAGAAGGGAGGGTTAGGGTCAGGCTGTGAGGAAGGAAGGGTTAGCTTTAAAATTAGTGAAAGAGTAGTTTTTTTTTTAACTTACCTATCGGTGCACCGTGTTCACTGCTTCGGGGATCGAGGCATAAGCAATCGATATCCCAGCCAGAGAGGATGGCTCTATCGAAATAGGGCTGTTCGAAGCGGGTACCTGCACTCACACAGAAGGCACTATCCAGACCTCCGGATGTCGTCTGCACGGTCGGCCTCCATAAAGCTACCTTAATTGTTCTATATGGCTTTGTGTCTGTACACACACTGATCCGTATAGAACAGCTAATTGGCGCCCCTGGTGCAGGGTTTAGGTATCCGGAATGCGTAGCAGATTACGCCATATGGATCTGCGTGGAGCACCTGTCCTGGGCATGGGCACTTCCCTCCAGACAGGGGCTTGTGGAAGTCGGGTGTCAGATGAAAGTCTGGATCCTTCCCAGAGGATTCTCCTCTTTTCCATGACCCCATTGTTTTTGATGGCCTTTAGGCAGTCCGTTCACGCAGAAGGTATAATATTTCCACCCCATTCAGCGGTCATGTAGCTGTGCCACTAATGTATGTGTGGTGGGCTACGTGTTCTTACATGTGATTGGGTAGAGTGACTCTGCTGTGCAGAACAGCAACAAATAAGATTTTACTGTCACAAAAAAGAACATTTAATGAACTTCATCTCATCTAATCCAACTCATCGGAGCTTAGAGAAATTGCTATAGATGATCCTGTAAATGCAATCAAAGCAATTGAATTTAGTTGTGTTCCATTTTTACACGCTGTTCTACCAGATGCCATTTTACACTCTGTTAAATATAACAGAATGATCAGAGCTTGCATCCCTCTCTATTGGCCACCAGGGAACCATGAAGCAGTCACTCCGTGGACATGTTTCAAACCATCTTCCACGAGCTACTTTGATGCTTTGCTGTCTGTGTTCTAGAGCTAGTCTGGTATACGTTCTCATGTGGGCCAGATGACTTAGGGGCTGATTCAGAGATGCGATTGCGAAAAGATCGCAAATATACGCATCTAATGTTAAGATCTTAGCAGGTTCCAGCCCACTGCATAAAGAGTCACTCCCCTTGCAAACAGCGATGGATCTTAAACTTAGACCACCATTGACTAGCCCTAACTCTACGCTGTCATTTGGGATCTTAAGTGACGTGGTAGCGTTCATTTAAGATCCTAAGTGTCAGTCCTCGCCCACTTTCTCTCATTTCCCTGCCTCCCCCCGCCCCTTTCCATGCAAATCCTTAAGATCTTAAAGATTCGCTGCACTTAAGATCTTAAGTGCTTGCGTGCGATTCAAACTTACGCTCTTAGCGAGTTTACGCTCCTAACCGCTACGTAGACGGCGTTGCACTATTACTACGCATGCGCAGTTTTGCAAATTTTCTAGGATCTTAAATATACGCTCCTAAGTGCCGTGGAAATCGTATCTCTGAATCAGGCCCTTAGTTGTGGAGCTCCGTATGTTTGACCGCTACTAAATTCCATATGTGAGTGGATCTTTGCCTTATCTTGTGATGTGATGAGGGACTGTATTCAGAATTAAGAACGTCTGGTAATTTACGCACGCAAAATGCGTAAGTGGAGTGATTTCTATTCAGGGCGCATGTGCAGACCATGGCGATAAGAAGCGTCATTGGAATGATGTGTAAGTAATTTCCGTACGTCAAAAAATGCGTACGAACATAAAAGATCGGACGGATTATAAATAAGTAGGCGTCATTTGGAATGTAAATAGCAAAAATGGGTGTGGTAATGCAGTAGACGTGCGGTTGTATTTGCGAACGTTTAACTTCCGTCACATATACGCACGCTAACAATAAGGTTGCTTTCACAACACGGAAGTGTTCCGAAATTCATTACTTTTGCAAAATTTACTTATTTAATATTAATGGGCCTGATCCAGAACAACGCTTCGGAGTGAATTTACGTGTGGCGGAGACGTAAAATCGCCTATTTGTAAGTAATTTTACGTGAGTTCAAAAGACGTCTGAAGTACGTTAAGTAGGCGGGGGTTTGTATTTAAAGTGTACAGTATGGGCGTGCTTAGCTGCGTAAATACGTGTTGCTCATACGTACGTGTGCGGATCACTGCGGTTACTTTGGCAAAAGTTAAGGTAGGGTTTGGATAGCGTATCTTGACAAAATACGTACGTTCAAGGGGTGTGCCTAGGGGAGGGTATAGAAGGCACGCACACGAAAATACGCTACGCGAATAAACGTACGGAAAACGTAGTTCTGGATCTACCCCAATGTACGGATCTATTACGGAAAATCTTCTTAAATCTGAATCCGGTCCGAGATCTTTGCCTTATCTTGTCTGCATGTAAGGGTTAACATGGACACAAGATAATCATAAGAGCTAAACCCAGACCTTACTGTTTGATCTGTACGCCCGGATAAAGGACGCGCAGAGGCCTAGGCCACACCCCCGTACGGAATTGCAGGATGTTTGAAAAAAATGGTCCAGATCCAGAACTACGCCCGCGGGGGTATTTACGCCAGCCGTAAGCGTAACTTCGGCTCTAAGTATGGGCTGGGTTACGGAGTTACGACCATCGCGTAGTTACGTCCTGCCGTAGTTACGCTTGAACAAGTTATAATAGGGATCAGCAGGCGTAAGGCAGTGAAATTACGACTGTCCGGGGGAGTTCATAGTATTTGCCGCACCGCATAAATAGGAATAGCGCTAGTCCATAGTTCTGGATCTGGCCCAATATCTGTATGCATCTGTATGTATTTTTAATATAAAAGTCAGAGAATTTGTTACGTACATCTGCAGATATATGATATATATACACATTTTTGGACAACTTAGAAAACCTTATAAAAAAAATTGACAGTCCATACAATAATACTACTGTCGTGCTATAGTAGGAACAGACGTGAATATTAATTTACAAAGCACACCAAGACTGATATTCCTTGTACAATGTATTCTATTGTACACTGGGTACACAGTACACATTGTACCACCTATTTCAAAATGTGCAGTGCACCCATTTTATTTTACATATTAAAAAAAGAACGAGAGCTCTCATAAGGGCTGTTGGTTCTAATTTAACACTAGACAAAAGTAGATAGTATTTCTAGCTTAGTCATTTTTCTTCACAGACAGTTCTTTTTCAAATTCGATTTTGAATGGAGGAACCGATGCATGCCTCTGTTTATCTTGGATCCCCAAAATTTGGATCTGTCCTATTTAAAGAAATACAAGTCGCCCATCTCTACTCTACATCCATCCATTCCATATAACTGGTTGCAGTCTCCGGTCCGATTGCCCGCTTTGCAAAATAGAGACAGCCGAAAGTTTCTTTTCGGCTGTCTCTATTTTGAATAGGGGGCCATTTTTTTATTTTTTTTTTATGAATGGGTGAGTGTGCCAATTGGCATATTCGCCCATTCTTTTTTGCAGACCCGCCGGATAACAGCGACTGAGAGTTGAGTAACCTCTCCGGGGCATTTTATTAGAGGGGGGAAGTTAGGGTTAGGCACTTAGGAAGGGAGGGTTAGGACCATAGAAGGGGACGGTTAGGGTCAGGCTGCGGGGAGGGGGGTCTTAGGGTCAGGCTATAGAGAAGGGAGTATTAGGGTTAGGCTAGTGAGAAGGGAGGGCTGGGGTCATGCTGCGGGGAAGGGAAGGTTAAGGTTATGGTACTGGAAGGGGAGGGTTAGGGTTAGAATTAGGGGAAAGTTGGGGTTAGTTTAGCCACTCACCTTTCGGAGCACCTTGTTCAGTGCTCTGAGAATTGATTGCTATGCTTCTTCGAGTCTTTTAGACCGCATATACGCAATCTACGTTTCGAAACGATACGCAGATTACGTACAATAGCTACTACACATGCGCAGTAGCTATTCTTCCATAGACGGACGTAGTTCTGGATCCGTCCCAATATCATTAAAATCTGGTGATGCATTTTGGGTTCTATAATACCTTTATTATTATATATTTTGTTGTGCTCAATTTTTTTTCTTGAATTTTTACACAATCATTTTTTAATGTCATTTTTTTCTTTCTGATTTTAGTTTATAGCTGTAAGAAGTTTACTCTCATGTTTTTTTTAAACAAGTTATAATTTTTTATCGATGTTAGGGTTACAAAGGATGACTTTTTACAACCCGATGAGGCTTTTTTTGACCCTTTTTATCCGTAACATTTCATTGACAAAGAATGAACATAGGTCCGGATTCACAGTTATGTAGTTTTTGACTTACGTACGTTGTTTGAAGAATAAAGCTACCACACATGCGTAGTAGCTTATTTATGCTATCTCATTTCTGTACGTAGATTACGTAAGCGGGGTCTTTAGATTGCGCTTACACAATCTTTGTACAGAAATGGTACGTAGATAACGTAAATACATGCGTAGTAGCTCAATTCTTAAAACAACGTACGTAAGACGAAAACTACGGACCATGATCTTTAAATAGCCAGGGCTCCTACATGACATCTCGTGCCAGATTTACTAAGCTGTGGGATAGGGAAAGTGGAGATGTTGCCCATAGCATCCAATCAGATTCTAACTCTTACTTTCCTATTGCATATTAGAGAATTTCAGCTAGAATCTGATTGGTTGCTACACTATTCCTTTCCTGCAGCTTAGTAAATCTGGCCCCTTGTCTTGGT
Source organism: Limnodynastes dumerilii (assembly GCA_011038615.1). Classification (NCBI taxonomy): domain Eukaryota; kingdom Metazoa; phylum Chordata; class Amphibia; order Anura; family Limnodynastidae; genus Limnodynastes; species Limnodynastes dumerilii. Next base: position 693,268 of record WWET01000132.1, on the reverse strand, counting down.
CCCTGATATCCTGGTTATTGGATTGTGTATTGTGTGAACCTTGCTCTTCTTTATGGTGTATGAATTCACTGGGATTTTGAACTATACTACTTGGATCATTTGGTTTTATCTTATTTGAACATATCTGATTGGTTTTTTACAGTGGTTTTTTATTGTAAGAAAAAAGGTGCCGGAACTCACATTAACTCACTCGCGACCACATAACCAATCACAAGCCGAGCAGCGCCACAAGCCGAGCAGTGCCATCACAACCAGCGCGGAGGAAGTACGCATGCATCGGACTCGACACACAAGCCGCCAGCATGCACCGTTGTAATGATTTTGCCGCCAAAATGTTAAACTTTTAAAACTTGGAAAATCCGTTGAATAAAGGTGCCGGAACTCTGTTCCAGTGCGTTCTATGATAATAAAAAGCACAGGTTTTTTTTTATTATTTGTGAATTTGACTTACTGTACTATAATATAGCAGAAAGATCTATATTTTGTTGACATAAACTTATAAAACTATTTCACATGTAATTTTAGCATCTCTGTTTGCCATCAGACCTAGGGGAGTTATTCCTGGTCATACGTTAGTGTATATTTAACCCTTATACATAATATATGATCTACATTGTATATTATAGCTTCTGTGTGGGTGAATTCTGTCACCTGTTTTGTTAGTTATTGGGAATCTTGAGCATGAAAGGGCACATAGGACCTAGGTTAGAGGACGTTGCTATTGATTCTGTGAAATATTTTCAAATTATTTAACTTTTATCTTAGTTTTGATGTATTATTGAAACCTTACAATGCTGCTGTAACCTAGATGGGTCACAAGGTGGTGCTCTAACTCTGATAGTGGGGCCATTTTGATTTTATGTATTGCTGTCACATCAAGATGTGGCAATGCCATAGCTCTTGTTGAATGTTTTATTATTTATTATTCAGGGTTATAGTTACTAGGCAGATAGCATGGCCTTGATTTACAAAAATATATTTTACATTTAAATATGCCACACACTTTTAATTGTATTTAGTACATAAATTTGGGTGCCGCTAGACACTGGTCCAGAACCATATTTAGTATTTGGGGCCATATTCTGCATACTGCTTGTGGACAACGGCCCTGATCTTCATGAGCTATAGACTTCCAGCATGAATTTGGATCCTGCTTGCGTAAACCCATAAGAGCAAGGGGATTGTTCTCTGCCTGCAGGTGAGCACATGCATCCTAGCCCTACCCTTAAAACTCCCCAAACTCCTTGTTTCCTACAGCCTAACCTTAACCTTCCCGTCCTTAAGCTCTAACCCAAACCCTCCATGTCCTGCAGCCTAACCATCCCTTCTTTAGGCCTAACCTTAACCTGAGCCTGCCTCTGTCAGTCGCTGCAGACTGTCAGTGTTGGGAATGGTTGGAAATTGGTCCCTGTTCTCAATAGCAATGTTCTCTGTTCCTAGTATTTGGGCAATAATACAAGCTGCCTTTCAGCTGGTAGACGTTTATTAAGTCTTTGGCACGGGCGCAGTTTGCCACTGAGAATGGCTGATATGGGACGACCACAGCAGGACGGTAAAGCGGCCATGGCAATGTTATCTCAAAATGTATCCAAGGAGAAAGTGTTGTGACAGCGTCCGGAGGACCTTCGAAAAAATTACAAAAGTGAGAGGTCCCTTAACCATCCACTACCCTCCCTTTCTATCAGCCTTACCTTAACCTACCATGTCCCACAGCCTAACCCTAACCCTTCCCTTCTCATCTTAACCATTCCTGTACCACAGTCTAAATTTAAGCCACTGGCAAAAAAATTTGGCACATCCAAGGCGCTCTGCCCTCTATGTGATGTCACCTATGACATCACATATAGGGGGAGTGTTGCGCAGACCTGCAGTACCAGTGGACCCACTAATGTTCAGCACTGTAGCAGCAAGTATCGGCAGGAGATTAACACCGCTTGCTGCTGGAGAGCTGAGGTGAGTATCGGCGGACTCTCTTTCTCCTTAGGCCTGGGACAAAAGTCTCGGCTCTCCCCCCTGATTGTCTCTTGCAGTCTAAAACTAACCTACCCGCTATTGGGAACAGGTAATTGTGAAATCAGGGACATTTCTACATACTGCTCGTTCCCATTAGCAATTTATTGTTTTAACACTATTTCTGGGACTGAAATTCAGCTATTGGTTTGTATCAGCCGCTCAAAGTGGCAAATGTCTCCCCTTTGGCACATTGCTGGCATCTTCTCTATGGTAACTGGAGGTATGCTGTGATGAGCCAGTCATGACCTGGGGCATATGATCAATGGGGTAGATCCAGAACCACTAATGTTCAGCACTCTAGCAGGAAGTATCGGCAGAAGATTAACACCGCTTGCTGCTGGAGAGCTGAGGTGAGTATCGGCGGACTCTCTTTCTCCTTAGGGCTGGGACAAAAGTCTTGGCCCCCCCCCCCTGATTGTCTCTTACAGTCTAAAACTAACCTACCCGCTATTGGGAACAGGTAATTGTGAAATCAGGTGCATTTCTACATACTGCCCGTTCCCATTAGGAATTTATTGTTTTAACACTATTTCTGGGACTGAAATTCAGCTGTTGGTTTGTATCAGTACCAGAAATCAGCCGCTCAAAATGGCAAATGTCTCCCCTTTGGCACAGTGCTGGCACCTCCTGTATGGCTGTATGGTAACTGGAGGTATGCTGTGATGAGCCAGTCATGACCTGGGGCATATGATCAATGTTTGTAAAAGATGGAGAAAGAAGTACAGGGCATGAATCTAACTCTGTTTTGATGATAGCGTCCATGCCAGTCTATCTTCTCTGATGTTTATAAAACAAGAGATTTATAAATTGTACCCTGTTGCATATTGTACCCAAGTAAGGGACTTTTTACTGCTGTCTCCTAATAAATCCTAATGCACCCCTGTCACAGATGTCGCTCCACAGCAGCTAAGTGTCAGTGGAAACTATGTCATTTCACTACCATTAAGTCACATGCATGCTAGCACTTGTACAAATGATGACTAATGAGGCATCCATCGCTTTGTTTGTTATTAAGCTCTGGTGTTAGAATATATACAAACACATGTAAACGCAGAGCTGTTTACCTACCTCTATGGCCTGCAGTGCAGCCTTTGAGTGCTGTGTGAAGGAAGCTGTTTGCAGGATATGTAACAACCGACTGTCATCATATTTCAAAGATACTTTTGGAAAGATAAAGTTGCAGTTGCAGAAAAATGAATTGTTTTCCTAGCAGTACTAAGACAGAGGAAGATCAGGGAATCCTATTGACGTTGCTATACACCATCTAATTTCTGTTTATATCATTTATAAAGCTAAAAAAATAAAATAATAATCAAGTTGAGGATCTCACAAGTATAAGTTATCAACCATTGGGCTCAAATAACACCATATACATAACATTAAGTTAAACTTTTCCTTGAAACACCAATACTACTTCCCTGGTACAACCAAAAAAGAGAATGGGAAACGGTAAAAGGGTAAAATAAGGGGGCGTGATATGGTGTAGTATTTTACAACGATGACCGTGCTCTATATTATACTTTATACTAACTTGAATAATAGCATAGCCCAAAAGCTACACATGGAGAAGAGTTACTATAACATTTACTTATCACAAAGAATGAAAAACCATCTATTATACAAAAGCTGCAGCTCCTCCTCATTACCATCTATCTATCTATCTCCTATCTATCTATCTATCTATCTATCTATCTATCTATCTATCTATCTATCTATCCAAATCTATCTGTCTGTCTGTCTATCTAAACAAATCTATCTATCTATCTATCTATCTATCTATTATCTAAACAAATCTATCTAGCTATATGTTCTTTAATATTTACATCATAGTGTAAAAATTATCATTGATATAATAAATATTCCATAGCAATTCTATGCCATGCAATACTGACTTCTGGGTATATAAATGTATTCTGGATCTATATAATGACATAATATTGGATATAGTCCCCACACAGTGTGATCAGCCGTATTCTGATTATACCAATATGTATATTATTTTTATTCTCTATGGCTCAGTGATATCATAGGGTTGCTGAAATGATTGTGAATACTAATTTGCTGCTCTATGATGCCCTCTTTTCTTAGTAAATTGATAGTTTCATTCAGGTGTGTACATTGGTTTAAGGCACATAATAATGGATTTCCATGTCACCGTAAAATTACCATATTTTTTTTTGTTTCCAAGATGTAAAAACCTGCAATGTCACTGATCTGCCAGAAGGCGACAATGTAACTGATAGAAAAGCTTTGATTTCATGCCCCTTGAACCTGAATGCAAGAATGAATTTGTGTCAGCTACCTAAGGCAGCAAAATGAAGGTTATTTATATAAAAGAATGCCAGTTGTCTCGATTCAGGATTATAAATGATGGTATTTACCTTCCAGATAGATGCAATCTTGTTTGACTTTTAAAGTGCTGACAACTCATATGCAAATGTTATAGCAGTTTATATAAGGATTGCTTGGGGTGGTGACAACTCCAAATAAACTGTACATTCACTTTGCCTGGAAAACTGTGCGTTTTTAATGGCAGACTGTACTGCTTCCTGATATAACACGTATCATTCCTCTCTACACACAGGTGCTCCCTGAATTTTTGGTTGCGGAAGCCTCTCATATGGGATTGGAATATATACACCAATGAAAACTGAGGACATGGCTATCAGTAAGTAATAAGAGCATTCATACTTTCCTATCACGCTTCCCTTTAATTACAAATGGTGCACGAGTTGTTCCAATTGAATGAATTCTTTGAAATAACTAATGTACAGATCTGGGTCTCCCTGAAACACTTTTTTTTCTCATTAATATCTGTGCCCTCGTTTGTTTTCTTTTAATTTGTGCACTTCTTAATTATTCTAATTCAGTTATATCATTTCAATTAGAAAAGAAATGACCTTTCCAGCTCTCTGCGGATATTGCGTCATTATACTAAAATACTGAGAGTACTTACCTAGACTGACCTATGACCCTTACCTCTCAGTCTGGCAGATCCATTCTTAGGAGTAACAACCCAGAAATAATAAACCATGAATTCATATGGGATTAAATAGCAGAGTAATTTTTATTTTGGGAAGGAATGAATGTTGTACTAAGGAGATTGTACCATATACTAGTTTTAGGCCAGGCCTGGCCAACCTTTGGTTTTCCAGTGAAACTACGAATCCCAGCATGCTTTGTCAGGTATTTTCAGTCGAAGCATGCTGGGATTTGTGGTTTCACAACATCTGGAGAGCCACAGGTTGACCAGGCCTGCTCTAGGTATACACTTCATCAGGAATTCTCAAGCCGTGGTACTTGCACCACTGGTTGTACGAGGACCACTGTCTGCTGGTGGTAAGTGGGGTGACTCAGTAAGGTTGTGAGGAGGTAGCGGCTGCTCTTAAAGTTTTACCAGGTGTGATACCAGAGGAAAGAGGGCATATTTAATAAAATAGACCACAGAATAACTTATGTGAAAACTGGATCTCAAAATCATTGCAAAAATATGTGAAATAAAATAAAAATGTGTATATGTCTGGGAGTATGCATCTGCATGATGTGTAAAGTGCTACTTGACCTGATTCTCCCCTAAAAAAAAAAAAGGTTTGAGAACCGCTGCACTACACCAAATATGCAACAATGGGGCTAATGGGGGTGATAAGTTTAAGTCTACCGTCAGTATGATATGGATAGCACCCGAGTTGCATTCCACAGATTGCCTCAGAGATGTCACTGATTCATAGCATACTTATTTATTTTTTTTGCCCCTGTGGTAGTTCCAAAATGGAAGGTCAAAGTGCACGAGGGCAAACATTTATTTGCATCATCACACTGTGGGCGGAGCTAGGATTATGGAAATTACGTCACCATTTGTTAGTTCTACCTGCATAGCAGATGTCCACGCACATCATAGTACTCACCATGAACATTTGTGCCGTGTACATGTCTCTCAAGTTGTTACCTGTGCTCCAGTTGTGAGAGAGATTTTGGCACACGGAGCTCTATGCATCTGCTGACTATTCAGTTGACCATCTTTAGAATGACATTAATATCAGGCATCCTTCTGTCATGGAGCAGGGTTTACAGCAGGATCTACTCGTATAAATATCACATAATTAACAACATCCTCTCCCCAAAAACTCTTGTAGCCATTCCGGTCTTCACATTAGTGTTGGCATTTCCTCTTTATCTAGGTTGAGTAAACAATTCACATTGGTGCTCTGGGCAAAGCTCTTCAAAAATGCTTTAGAAAACCTAAAGGTAAGTCGCTTGACAAAAGGGTTCAAGCTTCTAATAACACTACTCTAAGCATCAGTTAGCATTTTACAAATCACATAACACTTGTTTACTATACACCACTATGAACAAAGGTAATCCTTCCATGTGAAGTGTCTGCCCCTCTTTTCTTCATATACCTTGTTCTGATTCCCTTGGAAGGCCTGAACCTTCATTAACTCTGTTGTAGGAAACCAGTTTTGAATAATAATGCAGTCCTGTGACCTTAATTGTAGGACACACATGTTCTACCTTATGCTTGAGAAATTTGAACATGTATGGAAGCAGTTTAGTAGAAGGAAGGATTATCTCTGTTGTATGTTAAATGGATGCTCAAATATTTCTGTGTAGGTTGGACTTTAAAATACTGTAAGTTTAAGCAACATTTGGTTCTCCAGCTGTTAAAGTAAAGGTCTGGTTGGCAATGCATTTTGGAACCTATAGTTCTTTCACTACCGAAGACATGTATAAAACAACCAAATACAGCACTGTGGATATAAGAGAAAGGGTTTCATATTCTATTTTCTAAGCACAACATTGGATAGTGTATAGTAAGGGCACTTTAACTAGCAATGCAATGGGTTGTGTATAAAAACCAGGAGTTATATGTAGTATATATGGATAGAAAACTTGAAATGGTCAGTGACGGGTTACAATTGTCTGTAACTATTCTGTGTTTTTATGTGTGTGTGAACTGTGTAAATTCCAGAATCAGTTCTGTTTAAGTCATTCTGCAGTTGACCAATGACTAATGCCGTATTTCTGTGAAAACTGTGACTACATCAGCCTTATACACTCTTATACTATGATATACTTCATTAAATCAATAATTAATTGGTGTTGTTACTGAGGACGTGGTTTCACCAATACTCGTGTGGATTATCTGTGTTCTCCTTGCCTGTACTGTGCCTTGGTTTTCTTGGGGCTCTGACTCCAAAAACATGGTGACAGCTTAAGTGACTTTGTATGGGTCTTAGTTAAGGACTGATGAATGATTCTATGTTTTATGCACAGCTTTCATAATATAGGGGTGCCATAATGTCAGCACACCACTTACCTGCATTGTTCTGTTCAATATCTTTGTTCTATACATAACTCAATAGCATTTGTTTATTCATATTATATATGGGAATTTAACCCTCAAGTTTATGGTATGCAGTTTTCCCATTGAGTTATTATGAGTAGTTCTGACCTGTTCTGGTTTGCTATGACCCTGCTTAGACTTCTATTGGGCTGTTTTGGCCTGTGTCAGAGGCCATTAATATTTCACCCCCTGACAATATACTAAGTGTATCATTTTCCAGCACCACAAACTGAAGAGCG
>WWET01000132.1:653623-672109 GCA_011038615.1 Limnodynastes dumerilii | reverse complement strand
CCTAACCTAACCCCTAATTTCCCCCACCCTGCAGCCTAACCCTAAGTCCCCGGCAGCGGCGCTTCCGAAAGTGAATGGGTGAGTCGAAAGTGAATGGGTGAATCACATACTCACCCATTCATAAAACATAAAAATTCTCAGAGGGCTCGCGTTCGAAATAGGGACAGCCGAAAAACAGCTTTCAGCTGTCTCTAATTCGCAAAGCGAGGACTCGCAACACCCAAAAAAGGGTCCAGCATGGGCTCCCCATTTTTCTGTCATTTTGCCAGGCTTTTAGCTAGTTAGTTAATAAAACACATATATGACATTTTCCAACTTTTACATTTAAGACAAATTCTCTTCTTCCACAATCTTGAAATATTTGGGGTACTGTAGCTTTACTAATCACCATGGCCCTGATTCAGAGTTTGAAAATAAGAGAAGAAAGTTACTTCTAGGCTAAACCATGTTGATTTCAGGGGAAGTCAAATTTCATCTGTTGCAAACAGTATTAGAGTTAAGAGGTGATGTTTCCCAGCCCAAGTCTAAATAACAGTGTAAAAGTGAAGCTGGTCAGTATCTGTGTGCAATAAGCAAAATCAAAGTATTCTCCCTGCATGCATAGAATAAAATGAATTTGACTCCCCCCGAAATCAACATGGTTTTGACCAGGAGTAACTTTCCTTTCTTATTTTCAGTCTCTGAATTGGGGCCCATCAGATAAAGAATAGACTGCTATATAAAGACAATAAAGCAAAGTACATACTGCATCTAATGTCACAAGCTGCGAGATTTGAAATAGTACTGACACGACTGACCATCAGATCTATGATTTTCATCTCATATAACCATCTGCTCCAAAAACTGCTCACCCACAAAGCCGTCCCTGTTGTATAAAGTAGATGCAGAATTGTTGGACAGACGTTCAGGAGTCAGTACACCCTTTGCATTTGGAACAACATCATAACATTGTTGATTGGTAAAATTAGGATGTGTTAAAGACCTAAACAAACCGTGCAATGGTACTTTGGAACAATAAAGCATAGTTGTGAGAGTGGACACACTACTAAGATTGTTTTGAACACTGTGAGGGGCATGATTATTGGGTAATAATGATGTAGTGTGTAGCCAGCTTCATCTCTCCTATTAAACCTATACAGTGTGACCAACGACCTTTAGATTCACAGTTTCGCCTATCTGCTAACTGGGAATAAGCACAATTTTCTAGTGAAATGATTTACTGAATATTGGTATAGTCCGTTAAATGCCTTTCAACACAGTGTTGTTGATATGTTTTAACGTAATTCATATTTTGTTAAATAATTGGAGCCTTTATTACCTTTAACTTAGCACATGACACATTATACGGGATTAAGTTTATCTTGAGTGATGAATTCCATAAACAAGTCTTATGTGTTTGCCTAGGAGTATGCTACTGAAAATAAGCACTCCTAGGTAGAATAGGAAAATCAACTAAATTCATTAAAACATTCTTGGTACGGACACTAGGGACTATTAAATCTAGAAAAAGAGGGAGATCAAATAAGACTTCTCTTCTCACAGCATCTAATAAAAATAGTCAGCGCCGGTGGCCCAGATATTTCTTATTTGTTGGCTAATTTCAGCATCTATAAATAATTTTGTTTAAAAAACTTTTTTTTTATTTTTCATCTGCTCAACACAGCACAAAGAAATGTATTTATTGTTCTGGCAGGCACATTTTTACAACGTTTCTATCAGTTACATGGTTTCAGAAAATTGGCAGGAATAACAGTGTTCCAGTGTAAAAATTGGGGCAATTACTTTTTACTGTGTACACCTTGTGTGGCTGAACACCTGTACTGTGTGGCTGGAGCCGTATGTAAGAGGTATTTTCATATGTCTAATGATCGAGCTCTGCTTTGTAAACCGTGATTTGGTAATTTTTTTGAACACTTGTAACCTGTTGCTTTAACCGAAGAAAATGTCTTGTTTTCTGTTCTTGTGTAAAATACAGGCCATGCCCTTTCCCTGCCAAATAGGTGCAACCCCCATTCTCACCCCTTGTGCTGTTTACCTTAGCAAGCTAGGAATATTAGTACCGTAGCTGGGGACCATAATCTCAATGCGATGATGAGCAGCAGCTGGCACCTTCACCGCCATGTCACGGGATGCCTTCAAAACAAGGCATGGATGACATTGGGCCGGATCCAGACCTACGTTCCCTTTACGTTTCAGCGTGTAGCGTATTTATGCTATCGTAATTACTAGACACTTCCCTCGCTGATGCATACTTTTGCCGTTTTAAGCTTTCTAAACCCTACCCTAACTTTTCAGTGCGATGTTGTTTTAGGTGGCGCCTAAGCACGCCCATACTGTCTGATTTAAATGCCTCACCCCGCCTACGAAGAGTAATTACGGGTGTCGTATAGCTGGCACGCCCCTTCATGTGTTGTTACGCTGCTGTTACGTACTTGGCCTGTACGCTCTGAGCTACGTGCCGTAACATCTGCCGCGTGCATGCACAGTAAGTACTAACGCACGATTTTACACTAGCGGCTAGCGGAAAATCACTGGCGGACGTAGGTCTGGATCTGGCCCATTATTTCACTCATTTAGTGTTTTAGGCTTCGTTATCCATTGACGCTAGACAACTGCATATATTTGCCTGTGACAGCATGAGCTTCGGGCAATGTCGTACCATGTCTGAACTCATTGCGGACCTAATTCCAGAAGAGGAGCTGCCTTATAATGATAATATATTGCACATTTCAATATGCAGATGTTCTGAACGAGAGTAACTCCTATGTATAGCGTTGCTTTTGTGTGTTACGTAAAATTATAGGCTGCAGGAGGCTGTGGTGGTTGCAGCAGGTAGATTAGGGTTAGACTGCGGTGGGTAAAAGGTTAGAGTTTAAGGGGTAGTTTGCGTTAAGCTGCGGGGCATGGGGGGGTTAGGCTGCGGGGCAAGGAGTGGTAGAGTTAGGCTGCAGGGTATGGATGATTAGGCTGCGAGGCATGGAGCATTTTAGGGCTGAAGAAGTGGAAGGTTAAGGTTAGGCTGCAGAAAGGCAAGGGTTAAGGTTAGGAAAGTGTTAAGGGTAGGGTTAGGTTAAACACTTACCTTTCAGTGGATTTCTCTTTACGACTCAATTATCAGCAGTTTGCATTCAGCTGTAGTACAATGGTATTTCAAAATAAAGACTATCGTACTAGCGAACCACACTCATAAATCTGGGTCCAGCCCATTGAGTGTACCTTGGTTTTAGACATTCTCAGCAGTTAATTTCTTGAGGTGATACCTTGCAAGACCTTCTACAGTGGGCCATATATACACTCTCATAATGTGTTATAATGTTCCGAGTAAGACACATTCTCAGAAATTGCTGCCTATTTCCCTATTTCTCCCCAAATAAAGTTTCAGATATTTCCCATTGTTTACATCTTTGGTTATAATTGCTGGATATAATACATCATGTTGCTCTACCACATAATATTTTTTATGTTATTGTGGTTACATTTGTAGTCATTTGGTGACCTTGAATAGGTCATCAGACTACCAACTAATTTTGTAGAGGTTGTTTTTAAACGATTGCTATTGGAAAAGCAAAAAAAGATCCAGGGGGGTGGCTGAACGGTAACACAGAGGCTGTTTTCAATTTGGAGAAAGGAGGGATTGTTATAAGGCTTGATTCAAATCATTATGGAACACACAGGACTTACTTACAGTTTAATGGACACTTCACATCTATGGACTTGAGACAGTGAGTTATAGTTTGTAATGCATGTAAAACTGAAGATAGATAGATAGATAGATAGATAGATAGATAGATAGATAGATAGATAGATAGATATGAGATAGATAGATAGATATGAGATAGATAGATAGATAGATATGAGATAGATATGAGATAGATATGAGATGAGATAGATAGATATGAGATAAATAGATAGATAGATAGATAGATAGACAGACAAAGCAGCAGTTGTAAGTGTATGATGCTCTAAGTAAGGGGTTTAAATAGCTTATTTAATAGATTGGCATTCAAGTATCTTTTTATTGGCTGTTAGGTGTCCCACATTGACCAATGATATTGCTCCATCCAGCCTGTGCCACCAGTGGGTGTTCCTGCTCACAGCTGTAGGTACAGAGTGGAACTAACTAACCATACAATGTGGTCCTGACTCCTGTCATCTTATTCTTTAAAGAGTATAGTAACACCTGTCTCAGGTTTGCCACTGTGAGCAAGCCAATTAGCCCTAATCATAACAGTGGTTTTTTAATGCCAAACCAGCTTCAAACCATTATGTAATGTTTCTAATTTGGATCATATGATAATCACTACGGTCCTGCCTCTTGTGTTCCTTAGTATAAGACTGTCTTAGCTGTTCAGTAATTTGGGATGTTGTTTTAGGTGTATGTATAGTCTAAAATATATGACATATTTATTCCGAGGCCATCTCTATGCAGCAGGGAAATGTGTTTCTGTGCTTGATAAAGCTCCAGGATTTACTTGTGATAACTATACACTACAATTTCCCCCTCAGAACTCAGATAGTTGCAGAAAAATAACCCTAGTTTCTCTTAACATATAAGAATCACCATCTGTGTATCACATACTCCCCTCCACTATCATCATAACCACATTGGGTCACCACTTACCTACTGCATAGCTCTGATCCATGGGAACAACTGAAGATGACTGGGAAGGACACACAAGCGTCTATGACAAGGCAGTGCCTGTGAATGACTTGCAACCATCTAACCGCGTGGAGAGACCAGTTGCTATCTCAGTGTAGGCAGAGTGGTAATTAAGAAAGTTAGCATCAGTGGATACATTACTTGGGTGCTTCCAGTGCTTTGAATGTATCGTAATATTTTGATATTAAGAAATTTCTTATATTTATTTTTATTTTAGTCTAATAAGAGTAAAAAAAAATAATATTATTAATAATTATATAAATATAATTTTAATAATAAATATTAGAAATAGTAATTATTATGAGATAAAGAGATATTTGCAATTGAACTAGAAAATTTGAAAATATACAAAAATACAAACTTTTTTACAGTAATTATATTATGCAAACTGCAATTAGACCACGATAAAATATTTTAATATGAAGGGAAGTAAAATGCATTTTAGAGAAATAAAAAAAAATCTGTATTAGTTGTATAGGAGTAACTGGTCTTATTAGCTGGGAGAATACTGTGTCTTGGAGAGAAAATGTATAGTAAGTGGAGATGCACATGGTCGTGTATTGCAGCAGTTTTATCCTGTCTGCACTTCTGCCCTCTCACCACAGGAGGCTGCTGAAGCTTTCCTGTCCTTACTGTGGCCAGTGTTGTTGCATCTCAGCACATGTTCTTGTAGATGGAGGCTCCAGTGTGTGTAATGGTACTAATCAGTTTTTATCAGACCAGGCAGTGAATGCGTTTCCTTGGCAACAGCACCAATAATAGAAGGAAAAACTGAGTAACCGAACCTTTCCTAGAACACTGTGCCTATGCTTGCATTACAGATCTTGTCTAGTATAATGTGTAAGTGTGTGTGTGTATCATATAGTTATACCTGTGTGTGTGCACCACATATTAAGATGCCAGTGTATGATTACACTTCAAAAATAGCAACCACAATAGTAAGCATCTGTAACATTATTATACAATAGTTACATAATGCCCCAGGTGCTTGTATTTCTGAGATTGTAAATGTCCATCTCCTGCAACAAGGTGATCTCATTGACTTCATTGCTTCCTTTGTACATGTCATGTACAGTGAAGGTTTGATGCAATCTTTTGACTGTGCATACTACACCCTGTCTATACACATGTATAACCACCTGCTTCATGTTGCTGTCCTGTCATTTCTTATTCAGTTATGAGGTACAGGGTGTTTGAAGAACTCAGTTTGCTATATTTTGTTTGTATTGTTCTTATTAGAGTTAAAATAATTTAAATAATAGTATTATATGCAGCACCATTATACCATTATACTGCACCATTCTACCACTACACCATTATACTGCACCATTCTACTGCACCATTCTACTGCACCATTCTACCATTATACTGCACCATTATACTGAACCATTATACTGCACCATTCTACCATTACACCATTCTACCATTACACCATTATACTGCACCATTCTACCATTACACCATTCTACCATTACACCATTATACTGCACCATTCTACCATTACACCATTCTACCATTACACCATTATACTGCACCATTCTACCATTACACCATTCTACCATTACACCATTATACTGCACCATTCTACCATTACACCATTCTACCATTACACCATTATACTGCACCATTCTACCATTACACCATTCTACCATTACACCATTATACTGCACCATTCTACCATTACACCATTCTACCATTACACCATTATACTGCACCATTCTACCATTACACCATTCTACCATTACACCATTATACTGCACCATTCTACCATTACACCATTCTACCATTACACCATTATACTGCACCATTCTACCATTACACCATTCTACCATTACACCATTATACTGCACCATTCTACCATTACACCATTCTACCATTACACCATTATACTGCACCATTCTACCATTACACCATTCTACCATTACACCATTATACTGCACCATTCTTATACTGCACCATTCTACCATTACACCATTATACTGCACCATTCTACCATTACACCATTATACTGCACCATTCTGCCATTACACCGTTATACTGCACCATTCTACCATTACACCATTCTACCATTACACCATTATACTGCACCATTCTACCATTACACCATTCTACCATTACAATATTATACTGCACCATTCTACCATTACACCATTATACTGCACCATTCTACCATTACACCGTTATACTGCACCATTCTACCATTACACCATTCTACCATTACACCATTATACTGCACCATTATACCATTACACCGTTATAGTGAACCATTATACTGAACCATTCTACCATTATACTGCACCATTCTACCATTACACCATTATACTAAACCATTATATCATTCTACCATTCTACCATTACACCATTATACCATTCTACCATTCTACTGAACCATTCTACCATTACACCATTATACCATTATACCATTCTACCATTATACTGCACCATTCTACCATTACACCGTTATATTGAACCATTATACCATTCTACCATTATACTGAACCATTATACCATTATACTATTATACTGCACCATTCTACCATTACACCATTATACTGCACCATTCTACCATTACACTATTATACTGAACCATTATACCATTACACCATTATACTGCACCATTCTACCATTACACCATTATACTGCACCATTCTACCATTACACCGTTATATTGAACCATTATACCATTCTACCATTATACTGAACCATTATACCATTATACCATTATACTGCACCATTCTACCATTACACCATTATACTGCACCATTCTACCATTATACCATTATACTGAACCATTATACCATTACACCATTATACTGCACCATTCTACCATTACACCATTATACTGCACCATTCTACCATTACACCATTCTACTACACCTTTCTACCATTATACTGCACCATTATACCATTACACCATTATACTGAACCATTATACCATTATACTACACCATTATACTGCACCATTCTACCATTATACTGCACCATTATACCATTACACCATTATACTGCACCATTATACCATTACACCATTATACTGCACCATTCTACCATTACACCGTTATATTGAACCATTATACCATTCCAACATTATACTGCACCATTCTACCATTCCACCATTATACTGCACTATTCTACCTTTCTACTGCACCATTCTACCATTACACCATTATACTGCACCATTCTACCATTACACCATTATACTGCACCATTCTACCATTATACTGCACCGTTCTACCATTATACTGCACCATTCTACCATTATACTGCACCATTCTACCATTATACCATTATACTGCACCATTATACTGCACCATTCTACCATTATACTGCACCATTCTACCATTACACCATTATACTGCACCATTCTACCATTATACTCCACCATTCTATCATTACACCATTATACTGCACCATTCTACCATTACACCATTATACTGCACCATTACACCATTATACTCCACCATTCTACCATTACACCATTCTACTGCACCATTCTACCATTCTACTGCACCATTCTACCATTACACCATTCTACTGCACCATTCTACCATTACACCATTCTACTGCACCATTATACTCCACTATTCTACCATTACACCATTCTACTGCACCATTCTACTATTACACCATTATACTGCACCATTACACCATTATACTCCACCATTCTACCATTACACCATTATACTGCACCATTATACTGCACCATTCTACCATTACACCATTATACTGCACCATTTCACCATTATACTCCACCATTATACCATTATATTGCACCATTCTACGTGTAGGTTATATAACCCTGCTCAGGGATATGATAGGAGTGTGACTCACCAATCACAGGTTAAGTAAAAACACTGGATCCAGACCTCTGCAAGAGAGGAGTTTTATGATTGCTAGGCTCATAAAGTGAACACAGTTTGCATCCATGCCCACAGTGCATTTCCAGTCCATTGTCCAGGCCAGCCTGGATATAAATTTGGGGGTGCTACCGATGAGGGACAGGATGTTGGCAACTTGTCCGCTAAGTGGGCTGGGGGAGGTATACAGATAGTACATTGAGGTTGTGGTAAACCCTCTGCACTATCTAGACTTCTAAGCCATCCCCATTGTACGTGAGGAAGGCATAAGATAGGTGTTTTGTGTTGGAATTCCTCCACACGCTGGCATAAAAATCTGGATATATACTGGAGCTCTGAGCGCAGCAGTATCAGAGCTCTGAATCCGATCCTAAAGAATTATGGACTTGATCCAAACTTATTTGTCCATAGCCCTATCTTCGATTCCCTGCACAGATCTGCATCCGTTCGAATGTAGGCTCCCACTTGCCTTCATCTGGATGCTTATCAGTGCTCCCCCCAAACCCCATGCGTGCACTCGTCATGCAGATGTCTGGGAACCTCTATCGTATGGAACAGAGTCCAGTATTATAGAAATTCCGATGCTGAATATCATCTTGCAGAAGTCAGGTGACTTTATTATTTTAGGATCAGGACCTATGTTTTTTAGATCCAAACAGATTAATAGGCAGACTAACTATTCACCAAGGATTGGAGAAGGTGTAAAATGGTGGGCACAAGCTGAATCAGCATGGGGGAGAGCAGATTTTCTGAAGTTAATAACTAAGGTCAAAGGTTAGTAAAAACAGGATGATCAGAGAGAGGAGCTTCCAGATAATGCTTGGCATGCATACTATGGCCCTGCAAGGCATGCTAAGAACAGGTACATATAGATACACCATAATAGAGATAAACCCCATCCATTTATAACTGGACATCTGGGGGTTGAGTGTGGGTCCCTGTAGCGAGCGGCCCTATTGCAAATCGCATACTCACCCATTCATAAAAAAATTCTAAAGGGACTCGCATTCAAAATAGGGTCAGCCGGGAACTCGCAACGCTGGGGTTTTATCTCTAACGTGGTTTTTCTATTTGTGTTATCTTTTGGTTGGGTTTGCCGTTTTTTAACTTTCAGCAGAGAGACCCTTGCTGCTTTTCATTTTGAGGATTACCTTTATTGTTTATTGCTATTAATATCATTTTGTTTTATTATTGCGTTGATCATTGTGTTTTTAGGCGCCATAGGTTTTTTCATGTTTTTGTGTATGCTTTAAACAGGTCCTTTAAGTGGGAGACTTGAAGATGTAATAACACAGTGTCAGGGCAATTCCAAGAATCTTTTGCACAAATGGGCAGAGATGATTTCACACTGTCTTGACGGGAATGTGGGATTAGCGATGAGAAGAAGGATGGCCACATCCCATTTGGACCAAGATGAAGTAAGATAGCTATTGTTATGGTCAATAGGCCAAAAGATGAGTACATTGTTGTATGGTACTTTTGTTGTGGTTTTTACTATGCATCTTGTCCAAGTCTATAAACCAGAGCAGCACAAGGGAGAAGTGCGGTCCTCCCCAGTCCCCGGAGATCTTATCATGGTCTCACATGGATAGGCTTCTTGCATCAGCATGTTTGTAAAAACACACAATCTGCCTCCTTCTTAACCCCTGAATTTCTATCTCCTGACATCAACATTGAACCCGAGCCAGAAATTGGACACACAGCTGGCTGCTGATGCTGCCGGCATTACGGCCACATTCTCGCCTGCAGCCGTCACTCCCAGTAGACATGACTTAGCTGTTAGCACAGCAGACAATGACAGGGTGCTCCGAAGACAACCACTTTAGGAGGGTAACATAACAACAATTTGACGTCAGCTTGTATCTTATAACCATGATTACCATTTGCATAGTAACAGGTGCCTGAATTCAAAACATTAAAAATAAAAATACGGACTTGTGTGAAGGAACAGATCTTCCTTGTAAACCTCACATAATGGGCCGGATCCAGAACTACGTCCGTCTTCCATAGACGGACGTAGTTCAATAAACAGTAGCTACTGCGCATGCGTAGTAGCTATTGTACGTAATCTGCGTATCGATACGTAGATTGCGTATACGCGGTCTAAAATAAAGTTACTAAAAAATACGCCCGCAGCTCCACGTGAAATTGGATGTGTGAATACGGCCCTGAGAGAGGTGGCTCAGGAATCCTAATCCTTGTACTCCGGAAAAGCCATGGCTTTGTCGTGACAGATGGAAATAGGCTGGATGGGAAGGGAATAACATGATTATTGGACACACCCTACAAAAGACAGTAAAGCTGCCATCCAAAATAGACTACAAAGCATAATTTACATCCATGCATGGAGAGAACAGGACATAATGGCCGGGCTGCTTATGGGAAGCACTGCAGGAGTTGCAATAAAGTGAAACACTTTGCCAAGTGGTGTGTCTGCATGCTGGGCACATCTGCTCACAATAAGAGCGTGCTGACCACAATCGTGATATTATTTAGATTCATGCAGTGTGACCGAAATATTGTACATATGCTTATATACCAGATGATACCACAATGATAAACACCAGTTTATGGTCATACATGCAATGAAATTCTTTACTTTTGCCCAGGTCATGTGTTGAAGTGAACGATTCATCCCAGGGTTTTGGTGAGAAAGCGGGACTAGAGGGACCTCCAATACTAGGGTCTGGATTCACGGTTACGCAGTTGTCGTGATACGTACGTTGTTTTAAGAATTGAGCTACTACGCATGCCTGGTACCTTATGTACGCTATATACGTACCATTTCTGTGCGTTGATTGCGTAAGCACCGTCTAAAGCGGACCTGTGTCTGTCCCCTCACCCTCATCTGCACGCCTATCCTTGCACCTTTTAGGTATGCTGATTTTAAGGAACAACAACTACGAAGTTAAGAGCTGCACAAGTCAATAATCAGTAACTTAATCAGAAAACGTCCTAGAGGATTTTAAGGAAAGCCCCGTCGGATGAATCTCCTCATGTACAGAACTGAGTTCCGTACGCTAGGAGGTTCATTGCATAACATCCGTGGAAGGAGACCTGGATCAGGCCCTTTGTTTGGATCCCCACCACAAAGAAATCACAGCAGATATAAAAACATGCTCAGGACTAGGTTTTAACGTGAACAGTTATCATGGATTCCGTTATACATTTAGAATTATGCTTCACTCCAGTGAGTTTTCAGAATATAGAGGTCGCACTTTGGGCAGGAGTTCTTGGTAGAGCAGTTGGATGTCAGGCTCCTTCTTATACCTTCTATGGTGGATCGTTACTTCTCTGAGTCATTGTTTTTTTCTGATGAAGTGCAGCCTAACACTAAATAAAGAAAAATGTGTTTGATTAAACAGAAGAAGACTTCATAGACAGCAGACTGTAACCAGAGGGAATAAGCCCTAATCCAGTGTTGATGCCATCTATAAATTACCAGAGAGGGGGATGGGATATTGCTTTGTACCTAGGATTTGCAAATCACTATTTGTGCTTTATAGCAATTTCTGCAGAGGCCACAACACCGCCATGTGCTTTGCTAAGAAAGAGAACCAGAGCAAAGAGCATCAGCCCCTGAGATGCTGTAACTTCCGCGGGAGCTCCATCAATCGTACATGAAGCAGAAGAAGGAGCATTATGTTATATGGGAGCCTTGTTCCTCGCAGAGATATTCTCCAGAATGGAAGCCTTGGGTTTATGCTGTCACTAGGGTTTACTTTGTACATTGTACATCACACTTCTTTGCCCTGGTTTACATCTGTGTCTGCTTATTAATAGCACATCTTGTTTAATTACTGTGTTTTTTTATTTTTTTCCAATTCAGCGGTAAAGCGCTGCCGTCTATACATTCGCTATTTAATTCAGTGTTGATAATAAAGAGATACGAATTTGGAACTCAGATAATAACACCAGCGGTGATACGATGATCTCCCCTCCCTTACACACACACACACGTCTTACAAATCAAGAACCCTACCTTTTATGATCCATCCTTACTTACAAATAGAGATAGATTGAAAGTCTGGATGGGGGTAAGGGCACTTAGCATTCTCTCATTATACTATTTAAATACAACCCTCGCCCCACTAGAAAATGCTTCCACCCTGTCATCGGAAAATCTGATCCATCTACTGAAGTGTTTGCGCACTCGCAAAATGTGTGTTTTCCGATCCTGCAATCTGCAATCAGATTACAACCATCTTGCGTAAGTTTGGACATACATACACAAAAGCCAATGGAGGCATACAGCTAAACCACACTGACTGAAAGAGAACTACTGGCCAGCGTCCATTGAACTGCAGCCAATCAAAAACTATAACTCCAAAATTCTGAGCAATGGTAGTAAAAGTCTTTACTTGTGTCCTTATAGACAGTATGAAGCCAGAGCTGTAATCCTGACAGGATGGAAACCGACTACTCCCCCTCCCCTGATGGACCAGCTGACCATTACATGAAAATGGAGGACTTACTGATATCCTGAACTGGACAGTATTGGGAGTTTCAGCAAACACCCCCAGCCACTCCTTGTCATCCAACTCCCAGGACTGACCCCCTTTTGAAACAAACTGAGCGATCTGACTCACCTGCCTCACTCACCTGAGGTATCCTCACCTGCCTCACTCACCTGAGGTACCCGCACCTGCCTCACTCACCTGAGGTACCCTCACCTGCCTCACTCCCCTGAGGTACCCTCACCTGCCTCACTCACCTGAGGCACCCTCACCTGCCTCACTCACCTGAGGTACCCTCACCTGCCTCACTCTCCTGAGGTACCCTCACCTGCCTCACTCACCTGAGGTACCCTCACCTGACTCACTCTCCTGAGGTACCCTCACCTGACTCACTCTCCTGAGGTACCCTCTACCAGCACTCAGATCTGAGCTTCTGTCATCCGGCTCTGGATGCTGGATTTGGAGCTCCGTGTGGATATCCGAGATCAGTGCAGTGTGAGATCCTATCTCCCCTGTGGTAAGGACGTTCCACTCACACATGTTGATAAAATGGAAGTTAGGATTATTTGTACCATACCCTCCCCCCCACCAGCTCTTGGCATTACGCTATACGCCTGCATACCCTCCGACATGACCCCCTGCATTCAGTACATGATTCTATTCTATTCAAATAACTAGTATAACACAGGTGACTGCAATCAGAGATTAGGAAGGAAGAGCAGGAGCAGAGTATTATGTACCGAATGGAGGGGGTCATGTTGGAGGGTCTGCTATTATATCTTCCCTGTCCCTCCCCACCATCAGAAAGCTCTTTAATGTAGAGCGCTGGATCTTGTGGATCCAGTTCCATAATGGAATAGCGTTGTTTGCACATACGCACTCGCAAAATGCACTGATTTTCATGACCCTTTTACAGAAGCCTGGATCCCGTCCAATGTCGTCATTAAATATATATTATAACTTTAGTTTTTTGTTTGATTTCCTCTTTTATAGAGACTTTACATGATACAGCTAATATACCAGTTGCTTTTTCAAAAAACATAATTTTTCTTCACTATTTCATGTAATAACAGAGAAATCGTAATGTATTATATTGTATTCTTTTCCCCTTTCAATTACCATAAAAGGGCAATTTGCTCTGGCAGAAGGGGGACACTAGCACTGGGTCCCTCAAGGATCACATGGCTCTGAGTTCTGTCGTATATCCTGTTTGATTTGCCTCCCAGAATGGTCAGTGAACACAAAGCCATGACACGAGGGTAGTAACAGCCATTAAGGTTATGTCTGCAGCAGCCTGGGCCCTTTATATAGCCTTGGGAACTGTTATATCTCCAGATATATTACAAAAATGGACTTCAATACAGTTCAGACATACTAACAACTTACATGTATTCACATTTCCATTCTGTAAATAGTCCTTTTTATTTAGTGGTTTATGGTGTGCCTGCTGCAAGCCAGAATGCATGATTAGTCCTACATCATAACCTTGAACAAGAGACTCTTATGATCTGTATTGATTATTCAAAACTTTATTGGTATATCAAGAAAGTGTCATGGGCAACTGGATGAGCCAAGTGGCTCTTATCTGCTGTCAGACTCTATTGCTGTGCCACTTTTTTGTCAGTATTGCAGTGTTTATTTATTTTTTTGCTCTTTGCCGTAGTTTATAGACCATAAATTATAAATGAATTCAAGCATTAATCACTATAAAGAAAACCTCTTCTGCATTCCATCTATTGTTCCAACTGGCCCAAAAGTTTCCTTGTCTTATCGCAATGAAATACACTTGATGTTCACAGGCGTTTCCTGGCCACCCTGCGAGATTCTCAATCCCATCCGATTTCAAACTGAGGCACAATTGCAGGCAACCGGGTCTTAGGCCACTACCAGGACACATTTTGTTTTTCTGATATGTTGGAAGAACAGGGAAAGGATTTTATCAACCTCCAACTTTGAAGTGCTCCTGTATTTGATAAAGAAAGTTGGGGACATATCACACAGGGAGGGGACTTTCTGAGAAGAATGAATGTCTGGAACATGGATGAGGAATTTGAAATTACACAAGAGGCTTAGTAGCATTAAAGCTATGACTTCATTGTTCACATGTTTCATGCTTACTTAACTTTCAATGGGCTACAAGACAATAACTAAATAATTAAGAACGGAAGGTGATAAAAGGAAAGGACAGGGTTTAGACTAAGTTATGGGTGTATGTAAAAATGAATGTAGAGTTTTTGGAGTCCACTGATTAGAAGAAAAAAATATGTTATTAAGAAGTTAAATAAATGTACATTTGTCAACTATATTTCCTTATTGTACTGTAGATCAGTAACTGATTGTTCTGGTGTCAGGGCCTTTAGGAATGCTAATAATCTATTATCTAGTATAGTTGTTAGCATGTCAGCTTAGGGATCATCTAGAGCAGTGCTCCTCAACCAGTGTGCCGTGCTACATCGGTGTCACTAGATATGGCTAGGTGTGTCACTAGATATGGCTAGGTGTGTCACAAGATATGGCTAGGTCTTCCATGGCACAATGCCTCCTTTTGCTTTAAGGAAATAATTTTACCATTTGTTATACCCGGTTCCCATCCCATCCCCTGCTGGGCCAAGCTTCCACCCAGTCCAGTGTCACACTGAAAGAAGTCCCGGCAGACACATGAATGGGGATACTGGGGAGGCTGCAGACACATGAATGGGGATACTGGGGAGGCTGAAGACACATGATGGGGGCTACTGGGAAGTCTGCAGACATATGAATGGGGGCTACTGGGGGGGCTGCAGACACATGAATGGGGACTACTGAGGAGGCTGCAGACACATGAATGGGGGCCACTGGGGATTCTGCAGACACATGAATGGGGACTACTGGGGAAGCTGAAGAAAATTAATGACTACTGGGGAGGCTGAAGACACATGATGGGGGCTACTGGGAAGGCCGGAGACACATGAATGGGGGCTACTGGGGAGGCTAGAGACACATGAATGGGGGCTACTGGGGAGGCTGGAGACACATGAGTGGGGGCTACTGGGGAGGCTGCAGACACATGAATAGGGACTACTGGCTAACAGTTAATATTAGTTATAAGGAAAAAAATATATTAGCTGCAATGTTAAATGTATGAAATAAAAAATAACAAATGGATTTCTGTGTATTCACTATGTTATTCCTGCTATTTATATATATATATATATACCGGTATATAATTTTGCTTTTGGTGTGCCATGGAATTCTGGGAAGGACTTAGGTGTGCCAAGGGTGAGAAAAGGTTGAGTAGCACTGATCTAGAGCACAGGCAACACACATCGAGGGATTTAATATATTCCCTTAGCAAGAAAACAAAAGTTAGTTTTTATATGCAACATGGACCACACTTGTGTGCTCTGAACATAGTTTGCCATCCTGCAATAGCACATATTTGTGACTTGTTATGTATAAGGAATGGAGCTCTCACTCTTCACAGATCTATTAGAATCTGTAGATCTAATGTACATAAAGTGTGACTGTAGAACCTTACAGACTTAAACTGAGTCTGTGGGGTCTGCCCTCTTGTGCGGACTTTCGTCCACATGCCACCTTGACCTGTACCCTGCCAATTCGTATGTGCTTTCTCCTCTCTCTCTTTTCCATGATCTTGTTCATCACTTTAACCAATGTTTCTCATCAGACACCATCTCTGTCTCTCTGTCTCTCCCACTCTACAACTTGACTTTCTCCAACCTACACCTTAAAGCTCTATGTCTTACCTACCACTTTTATTATTCCTGCTCCCTTGACTCTCAGATATTTTGGTCTCTCCTTTCCAGAGTCATAAAAGTCACTAATGACACTGTCCTATAAGCTTTTCTCCTACTTTTCTGACCACACCTTCAGACTCTACCAGTGGCTTACTTCTCTTTACTTGTTCTACATGTAGATTCAGTTTTTGACACCTCTTCCTACATGTATGTCCTTTCCAACCATCTCCAGATGTTCAATGCAGCTCCTTAATCTGCACCATAGGTGGAAGGCTGAATTTTCCTATATCTAGGCTGAACGTGTGTCAGTGCATATATGCTGGACACGCAGAACACATAGACACCTCTGTGCTAAAATACAATTTCTCTGCTCACAGTAGGCTAAACGGGTATTCACCATGCGTGCCGTAGATGCGTTTAAAAAAGTGGGATGGGCTATCCAAAAGGTCACACTGCCTTTGTATTGCATACAATTATATCACACAGCTTAATACATGATAAAGCTGATTATATTCTTACTGTATGTAGAAATAATGTAACACATGTACATGGTGATGTGCTGTAATTGTCACATCCTAACGCAAAAGTAAGATGATTTGTGGGAGGTCAGCCCCCTGGACTGGAGCTGGTCACACCCTATAGCGGTTATCGACTCAATCATACAATTATCGGTAGATCGGACTAATAATCTCAGTAGAGTGTGGTGCTGATGGATTACAGCAGCCTTTTTTCAAAGTAAGGGATGTTAATTAATTTAAAATATTTTGCATGCTGGGAAAATACTTTACTTTTACACATAAAACTCAAATACTGCATAGCTTTATGTTTATTCTATAAATTAGAGTTGAGCGAAAAAACGTCACCTCTCAATTCTATTTCTGGTTTCACTATTTAAAATTGCAATTCAGCATGGTATTGCTACAATTCCACCTAAAAGTGTGTAAGTGTAACTCTGAATCAGCCCATAAGTGTTCAGAATTGCTGAGCTATATGCGGTGTTTTGGAAGGTTGCAATAGTTCTCTTCCACTGACACTCTGAATTCTCCACAAGCTGCTGATATATGTGTTTATAATTAATGTGTAGTACATTCGAGTGACTCTTTTGCTATTGAGAATATACAGCAATTACTATTTCAAAACTAGGTTTACTTTTAGGTGAACATTTGTATATGTTTTGGATTTCTTAGTAAGTCAGAAAAGAGTGAATGCCTTATTTAACGTCAGGAGAATCTATGCTACAACATGTTTTGATAAAGAACAGAGGAAAACTGTTGGAACACAAAGCATATGATATATGTAACCTGGATCAAAAGACAGAGCGTATTAGTCAGTTCTAATAATATTTACTGATAACAGGGGTACTGCATTGTAAGACCAAAGCGTTACAGGGATATGGATATGTTTAACCTTATTATAGGTTAGATGACTTAAAGGCACAGTAATGTATAATATGAAAATGGTCATATCATAAAATAAAAAAAATTCTGATTCATTTTATTTTTTTTAGATGCTGACTTAATTTTTACATAGTGAGATATAAATATATAAATATTTAAATAAAATCCCTTTATCACCATCTCACTATGTGAAAAATAAATAAGTAAATAAATAAGCTCTGCCCACATTAAGAATAAGAAAAAGCTTGCTTTAAGGCATTTTGCACTCTCTCTTTCCCCCCCCTCTTCTTTCTCTTCATCCCTTTCCCTCTCTCCCCTTCCCTCTCTCTTGCCCCCACCTCTCTCTCTCTCTCTGCCACCCCTCCTCTCTCTCACTCC
>WWET01000132.1:609771-620439 GCA_011038615.1 Limnodynastes dumerilii | reverse complement strand
CAGAGCAGGTAAGTGTGTTTTTTTTTTTAATTTTTTAATGTGAATTTGGGCATTTTTTTCAAAAAATTTTTGACAGCAGTATGAGTTTTTATTCATATGGGGACATGAATATGGCGCAGCGGGCCCTAGCTGGCAGGCATGCTGGCGCTTGTTGTTCTCCAAGCGCCAGTATGCCCTGGCATCCATTGGGCATGCTGGTGCTTGTAGTTCTATTTACTTTACTCATCAGCTGCAGCGGGGGAGAGGACAAGGGGGAAGGGATTCATTTTTTTATTCTGTTCCTGCGCTCGGAGCAATTATGGCTGCAACTGCTTTTTTTTATGTTTATATGGAACTTATTTAAAAATGGGAAAAAATAAAAATAATACTAAAAAGTGCAGTGTGGCTCTTCCCCATTTTGTTGTTTTTCTGTATCCATCCATCTTTCCCACCGGGGTGCAGCTCCCTATTTCGACAATAGTACAGCCTCCAGCTGTATGTCGGCTTTATCATTGCAAGATATGATCAGCATATAAAATATTGCTATCGTGAATTGGTACCTCTTTCGCCCGGCCTAATAGCCACAGGCTGCGGCGGGTATAAGCTTAGGGTTAAGGCTTAAGGGAAAGGGTAGGGTTAGGCTGTGGGGTATGGAGGGTTGGGCTTAGGGCTATAGAGGATGGTTAGGTAAAAACACTTACCTGATAGCGGATGATTCTTCACGACTGCAGAAGTCGCATCACCGCTGCCGTATGATTGCCTGGCGCAAAACAGAACATCGTACCAGAAAACCCCCTCCTTCCCTTTCTCTCTCCATATACATTTGTTGCGTATACATATTTCATACATGTAAAGAAACTGCATCTGGTCTGATTAGTAATGTGAAAATGATGGGTCCATTAATCGGAATAAGTAAGAACATTCTCTGTGAAGAGTGCTTGTTGTCAGGGTGCACATTCCTTTTCATGCAGCCGATGTCTGAGTGCAGCGATTTCTTTCTCTTTCAGACGCTCAGATAATTTTGCATATTGTTTTTCTAGTTTGCTGTGTTTTTTAGTGGTCTTTCTCCATTTTCGTGCGATTGTCATCTAAAAGAAAAAATACTTTTATTAAACATAAATACTAATTGAAGAGATTGATGATGAGATTCACTGCTTCCACTTCAGAAGCCTCATGTTATTTATATACAGAAGGCTGCATATTGTAGGTAATCATTGCAGTACCTGAACTCAGAACTTGTTTCTTCTCCTGCTCCTCCATTACTGCTAATAAATCCATGTTTTGTTTAGTCAGTTCGGTGTTCATTGTAATCAATTCCTGCAATGAAATGATTGAAATGATGAGTGTAACAAGGAATAATACATACCCTCCAACATGACCCATTCCATTAGATACAAAATACTCTGCTCCTCAGTTTCCAACTGTCAGTTGCTATGGTCACCACCTTTGTTGAAGAGGCAAATCGTTTTTTAAACATCATACCGCTTTCACATCTGCAACTTTGAAAAACCTGGGTTTTTCCGGAAGGAGATGCTGTGTCAAAAAAAAAGACACCTTTTAAGCACACTAAAACCCGGGAAATTCCCTTTCACATCGCCACTTAATTTCCCGGGTTTTAGTGGCTTTAACGAGGCAAGTCATGCTGATGCTTGTAGTGCTACAAGCATCAGCATGCCCAAGGATAGCAGGGCATGCTAGGCATTCAGCACTCAAGATATTTGGGAAATAAGCCAAACTCCTCACATGCCAACTGGCACCAGATTCGATCTGCCAGGTAGCTAAGGAGCTGGCATACCAGGGAGAAGATCCTTAGCACCGTCCACTGGACGATAATACGCATGAGACTCACTCACTCACTCATGCCAAGTGCTGCAATATTTACATGACCTTCATGTTCGGTATTACAACTGATGACTGGAGTAGAAGAAGCTGTCAGCTACTGTTTAAGGGCAAAGACAACAAACAGTAAAATCTCCAACACAGATTCCAGTCCTGTCATGTCTGAGGAGCGGTGGGTGTAGAAGGATTGTGAAATCCCAAATCATCGTAAATACTCACAGAACTGGTCCTCATCCTTAATGGCAAAACATTAGTACCTGTACCACTGGTGGTATGCAGACGACTGTCAGGTGTTACGTGGGGCAACTGGGCAAGCATACCCTCCAACATGACCCATTCCATTAGATACAAAATACTTTGCTCCTCAGTTTCCAACTGTCAGTTGCTATGGTCACCACCTTTGTTGAAGAGGCAAATAGTTTTTTAAATATCATACCGCTTTCACATCTCCAACTTTGAAAAACCTGGATTTTTCCGGAAGGAGATGCCAAGTCCCAAAAAAAAAAGACACCTTTTAAGCACACTAAAACCCGGGAAATTCCCTTTCACATCACCACTTAATTTCCCAGGTTTTAGTGGCTATAACGTGGCAAGGCATGCTGATACTTGCTGATACTTGTAGTGCTACAAGCATCAGCGTGCCCAAGGATGGCAAGCCCAAGTACCAGCATATCCTGTCATCCTGTGCAAGAAAACACAGTCTGGCCCTATATTTTATTTAGTAGCTAGGAGGGGCAAAACCTTTTATTCCTGGGTCTTTTGACCCGGGTCGACCGGAAGTACCCCTTTCACATCACCATCAAATACCCAAGATTTTGCCGAGAGCCGGGTTTTTTGCGAAAATCCCAGGTATTTGGTGGTGATGTGAAAGGGGTATCAGTTAAATCATTTAAACCAGGTCAGTGACAGTTGGAAGCTCAGGAGCAGACTTAATTGTACCTAATGGAATGGGTCATGTTGAAGGGTGTGATAATATTTCAGAAAAACATCTAGCCTGAGTATCTTTCTCTATGCAGACACTATATTAAAAGCATGAATTACCGATTCATAGAATAAATAGGTGCTT
The DNA here is from genome assembly GCA_011038615.1 of Limnodynastes dumerilii. NCBI lineage: Eukaryota > Metazoa > Chordata > Amphibia > Anura > Limnodynastidae > Limnodynastes > Limnodynastes dumerilii. Next base: position 617,555 of record WWET01000132.1, on the reverse strand, counting down.
TAAAGTTTCCTTATAACTTACATTAATCTCTTTTTCTTTGGTGCTCAGATCATTCTCCAAGGCGTGAATTTGCCTTTGGCTCTCCAAAACACTTTCTATTTTGGCATCTAATGCCTCCAGAAGCTGTAAAGACAAAGACAGAGCTTTTAATAAAATTCATTATGTAAAGTGATATTGTTGCATGGATCATTCTTTAGGTTATTGAGTATTTATTAGAAACAAATTCATATAAAGCTAAAGAAAGTTCCTTTCTTCTTATCTTTCTATAGAAACCTGACTATATTAATTTAGGCCAACTGTTTAGAATGATGGAGCAAATGTCACTGACCTTCTGCTTGTCGTCTTCCACTTCTTCAAGTCATAATAACAGGAACAACAGTTTCCCATGATCGGATACCTGGTAAAACCACGAGTGAACTCTCACTGTAGACTGCCAGTCACCAACAAAGCTGTCACTGATCAGTCTCCTGTCTCTAGGCTGGGTGACATTATAACACCATACAACATTTTCAGCATCACTGGATGTTTAGCAGTAAACTTCCTGCTCGTTATCTCTGGACTGGTCTCTATTACCTAACTGCTCATTACTACTGGACTGGCCATTATAACCCACCTGCACATTTGGTGAAAATTCCCCAAGCTTTACCTGACATTCAGTGTTCTCCCCAGAAAATGTTTCCAGCCGGGTGGTATTGCAGCTGGGTGGGAGCAGTGTAATACTTTGCAATAATAATACTTGACGGGATCCAGACGTATGTTCCCTCTGCGAAACGCCTCGCTGGTGCTGCACTACTGGGAACTAAGCTTCTGGGGCATTAGAATGTGCCTGTCTTGTAACTATATTGTTCTGTTGGCTGTGATCTACTGGCGGAGGCAACGAGACAGGGCTGTCATGTGTCTCCAGCCATCCAATATTTTCCCCCTTACTTCTCTGTGTGCGAGTGATGCTGGCGTGACCTTAGGTCATTTCAGCGTCACACTGAAGGAAAGAAAGCTGCAGGTTGTCTTCTATAGAGTTTCTGCTGCTTCTGCTTGACGTGCAGCAGTGTCAGAAAGCCTTTACAGCCCATTGGAGCACAACCAGGACTGAAAGCTGGAGATCACAATCAACGTATTGGTCAGGTCTGGCCGGGTGGTGAGCTAAAATTGCCGGGTGGAGCACCCGGCTAAAATGCCCTGGAGAGAACACTGACATTCATAGACACATAAAGAACAGTTTCTACATTAGGATAAATATCCCAGTGTAGAGTAGATTTCTCAATGGGCACTCTGGGTCCCTTTATATAAGGAATAACTAAAAGGTTAATCTTTATTGGTATGCATTTAAAAAAATGAATAGTTGACTACCTATCAGCTGTTAATTGGAATTATTTACACTGTTTTTAACTCATTTTTTCGGTGTTATACACTGCGGGATTTGTATACTTTATTAATATTTCGCATGAAGATAGTCAACTATTCATTTTTTTTAAATGCATACCAATAAAGATGAACCTTTTAGTTCTTCCTTATATAAAGGAACCCAGAGTGCCCATTGAGAAATCTACTCTACCCTGGGATATTTATCCTAATGTAGAAACTATTCTTTGTCTCCTATGATTTTTTTTCTTTGCTCCATCTAAATATATGGATAGTGGTCCTTACTGATGACTCACTAGTGCCAAGTCCGATTTCTTCCTTTTCTATAACTCATAGACACATCGAATATCATAAAATGTTTCGGGCAGTGAGTGAGCTCACACCTGTGCCTGTCTTTTATCTATCTTTACAATACAGTAATTGGCTGTACACTGGGGGGTACACAACACCTTCTACTTAGCGTACTATGCTCCCACTAATATTAAATAACTAATATTAAATTAAAATATGCTATTATTATTTGCTTTCAAAAATAATAAAGTTTAGTAAACGTGTGATTGCTTTTCCTTTAATCAAATATGACACAGATGCAATGGGGAGGACATTATCATTGGACACTGACAACACAAATCTACCCTCTTAATCGTGTGTTTTGTAGGATTTTATGCAGTCTTCAACCAACATGACATTTTTATTGATTAAGGACCCACAATTATTTTCAGCTGCAGCTTATAAAATGTTTATTACAAGGAGACACAAGAATATTGTTGATGTGCTGCCAAGCTTGGCAATGCTACACAGAAGTCCTGTTATGACAGTGGCTCCATCCATGCTGTGTCTCTCTTTCGTCCCTATGTCCCTTATGTTCTATGGCAGTGACATGTCCCCTGCCTAGTGGCTGAGAAGTATCTATCGTCTCCAACTGAGCGGAGCAAGCACATGAAAGCATGCCTAGATGCTGCAAGCCATAGATCCTAGGAGACGGACATTGCCTCACACTGCTGCAAGACAATGGCTGGGCCCAGTTTGTCTCTAGATGATGTCATATCTATTTGGGCAGCTACAGAATAAAAACACACACACATACAAAGACAAGCCGCTGCGCTTTGATGTTCCCCAAGAGGTGTGCCACTTTTTGGGATGGGCTCGGAATGAGGAGAAGATGAGTCTGTCTATTTTACTATGGGCATGGGAGTATTCTTAAAAGTCAGACAACCAACTAAGCTGCTTGCACAGATTTCTTGTAGGGTACCAAGGCATCCTGATGATATTTGCCACTTTTGTTTAAATGTCCAGTTTGAAATGTGTACGCAGTCTGGTGGATGCTATGCCCCAACTGCCGTAGTGTAATCTCATGTATGGTAATCATTGTCCTGAAGATCATTTTGCTTTGAAGTTGTCAAAACAGATTTAAGGGATAAAAATGATGGTTACAAAAGAAGGCATAACGCTTCTGCCAGATTCCTCCGACCCCATCTTCATCCTCCATAAATCACTTTACAGACACCTGGATCAGAGGCGAGGACTTGCTGTATTTTTAACAGATGGAAACACTATTAATTCTGGTAGTAGGGAAAAAAAGTGACTTTTCTCACAGGTGATTGACAACAAATGGAGTCTGCCACACGGTGTGCACCTAGACCGGTCATTAGAGTGGAGTGACACTTGTTAGCTTCAGATTAGAAAACACGTATGCTATATGCCTTGCACTGACAGATGTTCTATATTTCATACAATTATGTGTGTAGATAGATAGATATGAGATAGATAGATAGATAGATAGATAGATAGATAGATAGATAGATAGATATTAGATAGATAGATAGATAGATAGATATCTTAAACAGATTTGTCGAGATGTCAGGATTCAGATTCAGGGCCTCTGCGGGTCGCTCCTCTACTTATTAAGCTATTCTGGCTGCTGGACAGCTCCTTGTATTGCCTGCTCAGGCTTCTGTTTAGATACTCTCTGATGTCTGAGCTCCTCCCCTCCGGTCTATATAAACCCATCCCACTCACTTCCTCCTTGCCAAAGGATTGTGCTTTATGTCAGTGATCTAGTTCTGCTGCTGGGCTGCTGCCTTATTGCGTTCCTGATGGACTATTTGTGTATTGTGACTGGCTTGTTCCTGACCTTGCAATTTCCTCATCCATTGACACTTCAATACTGCCTGACTGGTTACCAACCCGGCTGCCTCTGATTATTCTGCACCATCATTAGTGAATACAATACTACAAAACTACACTGAATTATGTCGCCATACTAAGAAATAAAGTACTTTTAGCAGGGTGTCAGCCAGCTGATTAGAAGCATACTATGAGAATCTTTTCACTCCTACAACCTTCACTAGTGGCAATGATGTAAATGATGAATCATTCTGGTATTATTACAAAACGGAACTTAATTTTGTGATGACTATAAAGCATAATCTCCAGATTAGTGCTAGTTATGGCAGGGCCTTCAATCTGAGTACCAGTTTATGTAATGGTCTCCAATATGGTGACTAGTTTATAGGGGGGTCTCCAATCTGTTGAGCAGTTTATAGGGGCTACCTAACCCTGTTTCCCAAAGCCTAACCTTAACCTACTTCAGCCCTAAACTCCCCCTTCTTCAACCTTACCCCTAAACCCTCCATGCCTGTCATTATTGGGAACAGGTGGAAATAGGTACCCGTTCCCAATGGCAACTTTCTATTTTGGCAATGATACAGCCATGATTCAGCTGGCGGTTGTATCATTGTCAGAAACTGGCTGTTTGTACCATGTATAGTATAAGGCTATGACTTTAGATATGGTGCTGGTGTACAGCTTGCTTTATTATAAACATTAAGCATCCTGTGATTGTAACAATTATACCCCTGAAAAAGTCATTTCTTCATAAAATAAAACGTTCATTTCAAGAGCCCGTAAACGGAATCTTGGAGCCAGTGGGATATTAGTTGGGAAGATGAACGTCCTTTTGCAGCAATAGAAATTACTCACACATTCGGCACCAGCAATCAGTGTTAGTTACTTTGGCTCCCTGGCTGGCTAATATTATCTCACTTTCAATCATACAAGACTTTTATTTTTAAGTCTTACTTCATTTCTGAAATGAGTTGTAACTATTTTTTATTTCATAAAAACAAAATAAAGCTAAAGTAATAAAAACAATGTGTGAAAGGCCACAAAAGGTTATGAATAATATGTAAAAAAAAATCCCCACTCATTTATGCTGCTACAAAGTCTTTTGCATTAAAATCTGTTTGTATTTTTGCCCTATTTACTGCAATTAGGTTTATAAATATATCTTCCTGACAGCGCTATGCAGCTTCACTTGCAAAGCCATCTGACAAGGATCACAGCCTCGGAGTCCTGCAGCGCAGCACACCACAAAAAGGAAAGTTCCCATAACAAGACATATTTTGTAATAAGCCTGTCTTTTTCTTAATAGCTTATTTATTTATTTTCTCATTTTTCTGGAAGTGGATATTAACATCTAGGAGCTTGGGGAAAAGAGCTAAAGCCATGGCAGATTCTTCCCCCAGGTGTCATTAATTAATGTCTCATTAAAGCTAAAGAAAAGATCAAAGTTCCCCACAGATGGAGTCCGCTGGGATAACACAGATCAGAAAAATGATGTCACGAGCCGTGGTGACAAGTTGGAAAAAAATGAGGCTAGACCTTGCGGTGTGCCAGTCAGGCACGGAATTAGTAGAAGCCAGAGGGGGGCTGTGTGAAGCATTCCACAGTGATACCTAGCCTCAATTCAAGGAAATGGAGGGTAGACAAATATCTTGAAAATAGCATGTGTCATCCTAATGTACATTCTTACTAGTTAGGGCCACACAGGAAAAATGTGATTTTTTTTTTTTGGCACAATCTTTCAGTGTGATCCTTTTTACAGACTCAGAGCTGTATGAAGACCCCTCACCCTTGAAGGCACTGAATGGAGAAAGGGGGAGAGAGGTGAGCAGATCTAACAATGGACTACAAGAAAATTGTGTTCTGTGTTAGGAAATATAATTGGAGAGCTATTTCCCTTGACATATATGTATATTGGATGTTAATGCATATGCAGGGCTGATTGCATCTTCTATTCATGTGGTAAGTGATAATAACTAATCGTATGACCTGCATATCCCAGTCCAACACAGATCACAGCCTGGTTTTAATACATAGCCCTGGCTTTTTGAATTCCCCATCCGTATCTGTCACACACCGAAGTATCACAGAAGCTTTATATGGTTCCCAAGTCCCCAGTGAGAGGCTATTTATTTTATAAATTAGACTCTGCCAAACCACAAGAGGCTTCTTAGGTCTTTATGTGTTAGTGAAGTTCATATGTAAACGTAGCACAGGCTGTTTGTTGAGCAAATAATGGTTTACTTGCTTCTGGTTAGTTAATACATTTTCATACTGCCCACATCAGTAAAGCCACTGCTGCCCACTTCTTCACGTAATATTCTATAATGGTCTATGTTATCCTAAGTGTCTGGCTAGATAGAATATTATTCAGAATGAGTAATTGGAATTAGTAAGATAATTCATGGCAGATCTGCTGGTATTTCCTGCAGTGAAAGATAAGCTGATTCATGGATTGAAAGTCCTGCATTTGAGATTTTTATAAGTATTAGGAAGGTAAGTAGAGCCCATTAGGGTGCAATCCTAGAGACAACATTTAATTTCCGTCTGATTGCTTATACGCTAGTATAATATAGTAACTCTAACACCTTGCGTGTGTAAGTGACCTAACGTTATTAGGTCTGAACCTTACTTATTCTTTTATTTGAAGTGACGTTTGAGGCTGCCCATTCTTTATTATTATTATTTATCTAGCGCCACAAATTGTCCACAGCGCTTTACAGAGAACATTAGACATTAACATCAGTCCCTGCTCCTATTGGAGCTACATACAAAGATTCCTAACATATTTATACTCACAGATATTAGGGTTAGTTTAGTCAGTAGCCAATTAACCTACCGGTATGTTTTTGGCATACTGGAGGAAACTGGAGCACCAGGAGGAAACCCACACAGACATGAGGAGAACATACATATTCCACACACAGATAAGGCATAGTTCAGAAATCGAACTCATGACCTCCACGCTGTAAGGCACAAGTGCTACTCACCGAGCCACCATGCTGCCCTCAACATGGCCGCCCAAAATAAGCAATGATGACAAGCATAGGTCGGCTACTACAGTTAATGATAAATGTCCACACCTATACTCCTAGCTATTAAAATGAAGACAAGGTTAATTAATTATATCTATTCACCTTTTAATTTTTGCCAGCTAGCAAAAATTTGGACATGCAAATGATGTTGTACCTTACCCATAATTCCTTACAAGTGAAGAGGCTGAACCAGGAAGTGTAAGCCAGGAGCCATTAAATCATTATTATTTAACAAGATATTTCATTACAATATTATGCACAAAATCTTGCCTTAAATGTTTACTACTAACACAATCAAGACACATCTCTAGGCTTTTAACATGACTGTGGTGCACAAGTAGTAAAGCTGTGCATAATATGGATAGACGCATTGTGAAAGGAGTGACAGAACATTGTTTTCATGTTTGCGGTTTTCCGTCTGACATTTAAGTGATATCTATAAATATAGTAAGTGACATTCAATGGTTCTCTGATACAAGTTATACACTATAGTTGTTGACCTACATGACGACACCTTAGGAAGGAACTAACAAATAGTCAAGACAGGCCAAGCCGTACACAAATGAACAACAGTAACGCTGAGCAAGCAAAAACTAGTCAGGGGCCGAGCAGAAATCTCATAATTACACCAAGGAATCATATATTGGGCTGCTGAATGATGTCTGGACTGCACCTCTATACATGATATGAATGCAGGAGATGTTAGAAATCTCATAATAAGATACTCCATAACAAGTCAGCTTAGTGTTTACAGGTTACATTTTAGGCTTTAGTAAGTGCATACAAACAGATACTATTGTGCCTTTAGAGCTAATAGTGAATTTATTTATTTAAGATCTTTCCCCCATCAGTACCCAGACAGATTGAGCACATCTAGCTTTTTGGTAATGGTGAGATCAATAAATTTCTCATTTAATAATTGACATTCGTTTACTGTCTTTATAACCTTTTGAAGAAGAAAGGCTGGGCACGAGCCCAGAACTGCCTCTAATGATTCTTTCATCTCCAGCTTGGCAGACATACATAAAGAATTTATATTTTGTGTTTACTATCAGTTTCCACTGGATTAGTCAAGTCAGAAACGGGTCCTGGGCAATATTATCTTAGAATATTTCAGGGTAAGCAAAGTTTTCATGATTTGTAGTTCTTTGTAGTATGAGATACACAGGAGGGTGGGGCATAGGCATGTAAATTGTACAGTAAGCCCTTACGTACAATCCGGTATTCCGCACGCTTGGAGATGTGCGCAATTCTTAAGGTAAGTTC
>WWET01000132.1:578505-609717 GCA_011038615.1 Limnodynastes dumerilii | reverse complement strand
AAGGAGAGCAGGGGGAGTGTCCCTCTCCTACAGGTGCGGAATGTAACCCTAACTGTGGATACGGTCATTTGTGACAATTCGGTTGCCTGAAATTGGCCAAATTTGTGTATTGCTACTGTATTGTGACACACTTATGTGATGGCTATTTTGACAATTATTTCCATATGTGATTTAGTTCCCACTGAGCAGAATTGACATATTACCGGCAGGAAGGGTTCAATTAGGGTTTAACATGATTTACATCACTAAGAAATTGTCCTCGGTCAGCTAAATCAGATGTAGGAATTTAACTTGGCTTGGGTTAATTGACTGAATGGCTTCTGTAGAAACAGTGTTGACCTCATTTACCACCCAGAACAAATGCACTCATCTGTTTTATCACAAGCTATGTAAATATACCCAGGGCAGGGTGATGCCCAAATTCCAGAGCATGGGATTGGTGCAGTGACGTTTGTACTTAAGTTTGGGGATTGTGGATCTGGCTACAAAATGCATATGGCAAAACGAGTGCCATTCCTCACTATTCCTTTACACCCAACCTCTTCATTCATTACCCTTAGCAGGTAATAAAACACAGGAATGGCAAGCGTGCTATACACCATCCACACAACCAGGGCAACAGCTGCTTTCAAAAAGGGGGTAGGTTCTTTGGTTCTTTTGCAGTGGGGAAAAAAAATGCTCTAACCAATACTTAGAGGATGGCCCTATCAATATCGCCATAGCATTACCCATCCATATGGCATCTCCCTTTCCGGAACTTAGAACAACTATGAATTGGTTGTAAAGCAATGTAATGCTTTTTTTTTTTATGAATTGTGTGTTTCAGGCCTTTGGGTTTGGAGTTTATCTGGGGGTTGAGTCCAGGCTAGAACAATTTTTAGTGTATGGTCCACAGTAGACAAAAAAATAAATAAATATATATATCTACATAAACAGAAATATCTGTGTGCACTCAATTATAGCATAAATCAACATTTAACTCTGTACACAATATAACAGGGTGATATTAAAAAGATAATTGTGTTTTGACATTTATTAAGAGGTCATTCTTGATATGTCTCCAAAAATTTAAAACAATATTACTTCCAGTAAATTTCTTTTTAATTTATTGTTATCAGTAAAAGTATCTGCGTAATAAGCGCTGTATTGTTACATAAGCATATTAATATTTGTCACAGAATGTGATTTTAATAGGAAGGATGTTACTGCGTTTGGGATGGGGGTACTGGTATTTAGCTTCTCTCTTCCCTGGAGAGTAGCTGCCCTTATGGAATATATCAAACAAACAAAACCACAATTTCACTAATCTGCTTGATCTCTTTTTCTTGCTATAGATCATTGTGAAAGATGCGGTGCTGTTTGCAAACCACTGAATATGTTTCTACTTAACAATGAGGGTATTTCCATTTCTTTTTTAGAAGGTTTTATGGTATATTCCACTTCTGTGAGACATTTAATATTTCCACTATACCTTTTAAGTAAAGATGTGCCAGATCTTCTTCCTTGTTACAATGTAGTTTTCCAGCCGGGCAACAGAAGCCGTAATGCAGGAACATTAAAGTGGCTGCTAGACTTATCAGAACGTTAGAAGCGATTCCCGTACAGCATATGATGTGAATATGTGTCTGTGGGGATCTGGGGCATTGAACGTTTTTTTGCTTTAATTTTTTTTAATATGAATTTAGTTAGGACAGACATAGGCAACTTCTGGCACTCCAGGTGTTGTGAAACTACAAGTCCCATGGGACATGCAGGGACATTTTCACAACACCTGAGATGCCACAGGTTGTCTAAGCCTGATTTAGTAGGTTAGTATTTCTGTGTATCCCAACAGACTTCTAACAGACACTCTGCTTAGTGTTAGGAGCCTCCTGCAAAGCTGGTTTTAATGTAAAGCATATTAATATAAACACAGTATAGCTGAAACACTTTCAGTACAGTTGATAACAAGTATAAATAAAATGAAGAAACAAATAATATAGTATGCGGTTTGTAGGTTCTATGGCACAGAAGGTGAGGGAACTAAAGAGGCTTTGCTTTAAGAGATTGATCTCTGGTTTCCTGTTACATGTACAGTACAGTAAATAATTGATAATAAATGACCCTTTATAGATAGGTAATAGAAGACAGCAGTAAGTGATTGGTAATCTAGTGCTTTTTAGGTACATCACATTTTTAATCAATAATGTTTTCTTCCATGGATCAGAGCCAGAGTTTCGCAATGTGTCCGCTCGTGAAAAAGGAAGTCTTTCCAACATCTGGGCAGGCCGCAGTTGTTGCTTACACTAGTAGGAGAGTACTAGTCTTATCCAGATTTACACACCGTCCCCATTTTTAGGGTACGTGTGAGGAGAGTGGTCTTGCACATACAAAAGGCTCCGCTGTGCACGGAACTCTGATGTGAGCATTGTCAAAAATCCAGGTGAAAGGATAAGGGACATAGTGTCTGAACTGTAACCGCGCATAGACAAAGGTAGAAATTATTACTGCAACTTTTTACCACACAAGAAAGAGAACACAAATAACAGCCATGCCAAGTGCAGGAGCCAGTCTGCTACATGTGTACAACGGAGAATGTTCTATTTTCAACGTGTGACATCAGTCCATCTTTCCTGTCAGGATTATGTCTGTCTACATGTCTTAGTTGCTGACGGTTTTCCTTATAATCTGCCAGTACCTGTTTTCACATCTTAAGACACGTCACACCCCAGATATACAGGACATGCTACTGATACACAGAACAGATACCTGCATTTAAACGCTCAGAAAGCAGCAGACAATCTTGTACTTGTAAATACATGGAAGTCATTGACCTTTTATCTGGTTATGTCAGCGCACTCTCCCCACGTTCAGACGACATGTCAATGCAGTGCCAGTGTTCAGCAGCAATGGTGGATGCGGGATGCCCTCTGTGTAATGACTGGCATCGAGATGACCTAATGCTGCCTGTGTAATGAAGAGAGGGCGTGTGATTGGCTGTGTTAATCTAGAATTTGAATTTGATAGGTTCTTCACCTGTTCTGCAGGTAAGTGGTAAAGAGAAATCTTTATCACCATAGTGAACAGGAATTATCCTAATGAACCAAAATTCAGCCACACACACTGCTGAAAGCTTCTTGTCAGATAAAGCTTTAGCAATCCTAATTAACCTAAGTTTAATTTCTTTACAGGGACATAGTATTAAAGTGGTCACAGAAAAATACATGTAAACATATCACTATAGCAGAAGTAGACTAACTCCATAGTAAGAAGATGGGGTTCGAGTCTAAATGGTGGGGGGCTGAGATGCGTGAGAGCATAAGGGGGAGCTTATAATCAGTTGTGTTGATGTACTTTCTCACATTTGCAGAAATACTGTATTTATTTAACCATTGAAATGCCCTTATACCATAAAACACTTAGGATACCTTTTATATAAAGTTTATACAGAGAAAACTATTTATCCTACTTCACCATATAATGCTGGTGGAGTCGGTTAGGGAATACATCCATTCACAAAAAACTGAAAACATCTAAATTACAAACTGATCCTGAAAAGACAAACTGAGGGGCTGTGGGCCAGTAGGTGTGCAGGGCGGGGTGCGCAGAATGATCTAAATTTCCAGCACTAGTCTCTCTCACATCTACCCCCCGGTGCAAGCGTTCCTCATGGGAAGCAAGCAACTTTTTAAAATGTATTCAAAATACTCATCATTATTATTTCAGATAAGAATTCCTCAAATTAGCCATAAAATGAGTTCCTTGCTTTATTGCCATTCATTTTCACTCTTACAGTGGTCTACATATTTATGCCATTGTGAGCTACAACTATACCAGTACTGCGTTTTCACTGGGCTGCATTTTGATGCTTATTAAAAAATTCAATTGATTTAGGTAACTTTTTGTACGGTGGAAGACCAAAAAAATTGATAAATACATTTTTTTTAATGTCTGTCTAGATGTCGCTAGTTCCTCGCAATTCCCATCTCATAAAGATTGGTGCAGCTCCCACAACAGTCCCCTCTTATGAGTAAGCAACAGGCCAATCTAGCTGGTCTATAAACAGTCTCTGTGAAGTGTATGAGATATCTGTAGCACATGTAAAAGTCACAAAGTTTTTACTTATTGTATTTCTTTTGCACGCATGTGGATGTACTAACATGTATTTCTCACACGTTACTGTGTAAGAAGATAAATATCATCCTACAGTGCACATTGTAAGCATTTCCCATTTTATATAGCATGTAGCATATCAACAGCCTGTACAGCAAAAGTCAAAGGCATATTACTTCTGCAGTTGCCAAAAAGACTCTTTAATTGTCTGCCAAGACCATCTCCAGGTATTCCAAGCTCATACAAAATGAAATAGTAAAAATGACATTTATTTCTCGCTGGATTCTTTGCCGACTCTAATAACGTTTATAGAACAAGCAGAAAAATGATTCACAGATGTAGACACACATTGTATCTCTCTTGGGGTCACTTGTGGCCAAATCACAAAGGGTGACCTGCAATATAAAGCTTAAATGTGCGGTGCAATAGATTGCATGTAACCATTCAGATGTATCTTCATTTATTGGACAATGTTATTGCCCAAGTGCTCATAACATCCTTTATGCATGAGACTTGTGTGTAATGCCAGTTTAGCACAATGTTTCCCCTTCAATGCATGGCTGCTACAGTGGTTGCGTAGAAGGAAGATTAGTCAATGGGAGTCACCGCTGTGAAATAATTATTTTAGAAATAGTGACAGCCGAAAGATCATTTTGAAAATAGCGCTACTGTCAAAAATGATTTTTTTATGAATGGGCTGAGTGGGAAGTATGTCGATAGGAAACACCACCCAGAACTGTCGCAACCCCCGCCACAGGTGTGTAGGATTCTATGGGAGTTTTAGAGTTAGGCTGCGGGGAGGGGAGTCTTAGGGTTAGGCTGCGGGGGAAGGGAGGGTTAGCGTAAGAATAGGGGTTAGATTCATATTCAGCATTCGGCGCAGCGTCTTCTTTCTCCCGGTGATCAATTGCTTTGACGTTCGAATGGCGACCTACGCCTGGTTCCATCTAAAAATGGTCTATCCTGTGAGGCACAGATAGAAAGGTATTAGAGGAGTGTTGGAGTGGGATGCTGGGGTTTGTAGTCCACACCCACAGTGCCATGGACTGACACTTCTGTATGTCCATTTATGCTTTGCTCATTTATGTACATTCTTCTTAAGTATTTCCTATAGACCCTGAAAGGATCTTGCACAGAAAGGACAAATTGGCAACAATATGGCAACTTTGGCACTTTTATAATCATGCACAAATAGTGCAATTTACTAACAAATTCAATCTCTTCTTTTGTGATTTATTTTGTAACTATGTGGCAACTTGGGCTCTTTCATAACCATATAGTCATATACAGTATATGATTGTCAAGGCGGAATGTATTACAAAGGAAGCAATAATTTGCCCTTGATGACTTGAGGAATTTGCAATATGTACCACGTTCTAGTGAGCAGGGTGAGCCACTAACACATGCAAGTTAACATAAAGATATGTACCTGATCCAGACCATTGTGCGTTTTCTGTATGCCCATTGGTCAGTATGTCTGCATGTCCATTGGTCAGTATGTCTGCATGTGAGATCAGAGTAAACGCTTATGCCCCCCCCCCTCAAGAACGGAGTTCTGGACACTAACATGAAATCTCTGCACAGATCTGCCTACTGCCGCCCATTCATCTGTATGCCTATCCCTGCCCCCTCCTATCATAGGGAACTGACTTCTGTAAATCACACATTTTCCACAAGAAGCTTGCGTAAGTGGGGTAACTGTATTATTTTTAGGTCAGGCCCTATGAGTTGGTGGATGCATGGAAAATGTGTTTGAAACCTGGAACAACAACATGGCTTCCACAGTGGTCACAAAATGCTACTGGAGAGCCCCTGCAATCTCTTCCCGCTATATAAATGTGGCATAAAAATGCACACATATTTAGATTAAAATAAAGGACTTTTCAATATTTTGCAATAAACCTACTGGAGTTATGCAGTGACTGACACTATCACCAGAGCATTGCAGACCATGTTTAAGGTTTAAAAGGTTTATATCCTTTTCCATGAAATACAGTAGTTTTATTTTATATTATAAAATATATATTATATTCGCTATCAGTTGTATCTGGGACTGAAAGGGTCCCCACCCATGCATCCTCACACTACCCTCATATCCTTTGGTGTTGCTAACATGCAATAAACCATCAAAATACAGTAAATAATGTCACAATTGGAATAAAGTCATTCTGCTGCCCTTGTTCTTATGAGTAAATGAGGACACATTATCTTCCTACAGGACAGTATTTTAGAGAACAAATACATGACTGGATATAAAACACATCATACAGAACACTGTTATGCAAGAATCGCTGAACAGAAAGTGCGCTTAGGAAACATCTGTAACAGATAGGAGTCCTGCAGTAGCCATATTCTGAACCTTTCTTCTTCAAAGTAACAGATAGTAGATATGAGATATAATGGCAGAATTTTTTTACTTCTTATTTTCTTTTTGTTTAGTGTCTCTTACCAAGGCAAGCAATCTCTTACTAAAACCAAAGTAAAATTACAGCAGTGGAAAATGTGGCATTAGAGAGTATCTGGGAAAGGCACCAAGTCTCCGTTACATTCCGAATGAGAAAATAACATTATTTGTAAACCGTTACTATTATTTCTGCTCTTATGGAAAGCAGCTCTGATTCCACAAAGCTGTACATGTGGTGTTAATGTTTTATCTTTTTTGTTTCTTTTGGCTGAACTTTGAACATCATGTAAAAATATGCTTTTCAGATGCTTCTGATATAGGTTTCTTAAACACATTTTCCCACTATACAAGCGGAAGAGAAACATGTCTTAAACAGACACATTTCATATATCCAACAGCCCTCCTCTCAGAATCGCACAAGACAACGTGCAGCAAAGAAGGAGCGTCCAAGCCTTAAGATAGAGAAATCAGTCCATCCCAAGCCATTGTTGCCTTCAAATGCAGAAAAAGCACGTCCCATCTGACACCAGTGTGGTAATACAGGGTTACAAAGAAAGGGAGCAGCCTGTCACTAGATGGGCATCTTGGACACTTGTTTATTAAAATTCTCCGTCTACAGTACTGAATCTGTACTGCGGCACATGAAGAAGCATTCTACTTTGTAGTCTCTGGCGGCAAAACAGAAGTGTATCCAAATGTGCGATCAGAGAAAGTGACGGTTCCATGAATATGGCTCCACGATAGTGGTCTACAGGAAATGCAGCACCTCATACTTTAAATGACTTCATCTTCACACTGGAGATAAGAGTGGTTACATTTCTGATTTCAGCTGAATAGAATATTGAATATAGAATATTCTTAGGTCTGTGATTGGTTGGAAAGTTAAGTGCAAGTCCCTATCACCTGACTTGGCCGTACCATATACTGCAGCTATAACATAACATCTCAGCCCACAAAACTGTAATCCTCTGCCTGGCCTAGAACAAAACTCAACATACCATGACCATGGCTGGAGAAGTGTTAAGGGAGCGGTAATATATATAAGATCATGTTTGTAAGCCCCTGTACCAGACCTTAGCACAAGGGGTTAAGTCTTATCGTGATGAGGTCACACACTAACACGGTTTTGCTTAGTCACAGTCTACAAACGCCTGAACATTTGCACACAGCCAACTGCGTTCATCTAGCACTTCATTAACATGTTTCGGATAAAATGTTAACAACTTGACTACCGCTAATTCTGCAATTACTAGCAATCACAGAAGCAGCCATGAGGATATGTGGCGAGATACGAGACTGCTCTCCTCCCCATCCCCCCATCCCCTGTTCACCCAAGCCTGGTGCATTGTTAATACTGACAGCTTCTTCTAGTGTTTGGAATATCACATTAACACATGCCGGGGCGAGGGAATAATGTTATTATATGTAGAATATTGTGGCCAAAGGACAAACCCTATATGTTACAGTACCCTTTATCTGCACATGTGGAATAATCTGAATCAGTTATAACCTCTAGAGGAATGTTTTCTTTAAAGATACACAGGCCTAAAATTAGATCTGCTTCCTGGTTTAGTAGGTGTTAGCATTTAATTTCAACAACTCGGTCATAGTTACAGGACAGACAGCCTGGCTAATGCACTGGGTTTCAGCTCACTTGTGAGTACAAGTGGTTCACATTTGTTTTTAACTTTCCAGAATCAAATGACTTCTATTATTGTGCCTGGCGGCTGAGTGTTCAGACAACACGTTGTGCGTGGAGGACACTTCTGCACATTTTTAAACGCTATAATCCTGTGTCTGATCATCCGACTGTATGGGTCTACACCATAAATCGTCTTCGTTTGTGTGCGTGCAAAGATTAGGGTGGGTATATAATGAAATTTCATTAAAAGTTATCATTGAGTTGGCGTCAAAAGATTTGGTTTATAGAGATGCTGCTGCTGTGACAAATAAATGATATATTAACATACAAATTTACTGGGAAAAATGTCTATCTTGTTTTCAGACACAAATAATAGTCACAAAGTCCAGTCATCGTTCCAAATATTTAAAAGCAAATATTGTTCCCAAAACACCACCTAAAACTTACAATTTGTAATTCCCCATCAAATAAAATATATAAACCCAGATGACTGATACACCTACCTGATAGAACTATGCATGTCCTTTGTTCATCAAGTAAATTACTGCTTCACTTTGTACCCGAATTTCAGAAGTTCCACCTTCTGAGTATTAAATGCAGAACTGCAAAAACTTATTGTTATGAGGTAACACAATGTGGCGGCCTGTCCTGCACTATCATGTGTGGTTCATATAGTTTTTGGTGTTGTAGGTAAGTTTGCATGTGCAGTCATATTCTAAGTAAGTCCAGGCCTAGCTAAGTGTTTCTTAGTTGGGCAGTATTGTCTTGCATTCACTAATTTATAAGGAGCCATAAGGTGTCCACAGCGCCATACAAAATACAAAAAAAATACATAACAGACAAACAGGGTAGGGATGGACCTCATAGTACATAATAAAATACAATATAAATATAAAAATATTACAAAAATACAATAAAGTGAAGCAAGCACAGACAGCAAGGCAAAATGTGAGGTGTCAAGCTTGACAGATCAGGGAGAAGGGGATAGAGCGCCATGAGAGGTTGGAAGGAAGCCAAGGTGGGGTGGGGTAAAAGGGTAGCAGAGGGGGACAACAGGATACAAAGTGAGGGGGGAGTGGTGGAGGGAACAACACTAGGATTGAGGACCCTGCTCACGTGAGCTAACACACTAAATGGGAAGGATGAACTTACAGAAGGCCTAAGGAGAGGGAAGGAAATGGACTGTTGGTGTGAGCGGAGGAGAGGGGAAAGGAAGGAGAAGCAGGGTTGGATGTAGGATGCAGTGAGGATGCTAAGTGGAGGAGGGGTAGGCTAGCCTGAACAGGTGCATTTTGAGTGAGTGCTTGAAGACCTACAATGTGAGGGAGAGTCTGACTGAAGAAGGGAGGTCATTCCAGTGCAGAGGTGCAGCACGGGAGAAGGCCTGGATATGGGCATGAGATGTGGCAATCAGTAATGATGTCAGACAGTGCTGGTTAGCAGAACGGAGAGGGCGGGAAGGGGTGTGTATGTTGATGAGGGAAGAGAGGTAAGGAGAAGTGGATGAGGAGATGGCCTTAAAGGTGAGGGTAAGGAGTTTAAAGAGAGGTCTGAAGCAGACAGGAAGCCAGTGGAGTGTTTGACATAAAGGCTGAGGTTGAGGTGGAGTGGAATGAGAGTAAGATGAGCCTGGAAGCAGCATTGAGCATAGATTGAAGGGGGCAAGACGGGTGAGCGGGAAACCTACAAGGAGGAGGTTACAGTAGTCGAAGCGTTATATGACTAGAGAGCGGATGAGGGTTTTAGTAGCTTCATTGGTGAGGAAGGGACGGGTACATGCAATGTTGCGTAAGTGGAAACGACAAGAATAAGAGAGGGCACGGATGTGTGGTATAAAGGAAAGTGAGGAGACAAGGATGACACCTAGGCAGAGAACGAGCAAATGAGGAGACAGTAATAAACAATAATTTACGTTTTGTCTATATTCAGCTTGAGGAAGCGTTTGGCGATCCATGTGGATAGGGACGCGAGGCACTCGGAAATCTTAGACAGAAGAAAGGGGTTGAGGTCAGGGGAGGAGAGGTAAATTTGAGTGTCATCAGTGTAGAGGTGGTAGTTGAAACCAAAGGTGTTGATGAGGTTACCCAGCGAGGTGTAGAGGGAGAAGAGGAGTGGGCCAAGGACAGAACCCTGGGGACACCAACAAGAAGCGGAAAGGGGGAGTGGAAGATGAGCTAGGGGTGGAAACAAAGAAGGTGTGTTTAGAGAGATAGGAGGAAAACCAGGAGAGAGCAGTGTCAGTGAGACCAAAAGAGCACAGGGTTTCAAGCAGAAGAGGATGGTCAATGGTGTCAAAAGCAGCTGACAGATAAAGATGGATGAGGATGGAGTAGTTGTCCTTGGATGTGGCAGATAACAGATCATTGGTCACTTTTTGAAGGGCAGTCTCAGTGGAATGGAGGCCGGAAACCAGAATGGAGGGGGTCCAGGAGAAAGTTGTCAATAAGGTAGCTGATGAGATGTTGTTAGACTAAGCAAGGAGTTTGGAGGCAAAGGGATATAGGTCGGATATAGGTTGATATGTAATCAAATTAATTAGAATTACTTGAGTGTTATACCTATATATGCTAAACATATGGGGATTAAGCCATCTAAACACTACACAATGCCCCTGCTCCTGACATAATGCTCTAATAGCTGGGGACATTGCACAGTGGACAGACCATTATCTCCACCAAAACCCAATAGCAGTCAGATTGTTCAGCAAAACAAAACAATCTTATAGGTCAGTGAGCTTATGGACTGTTTTATTGGCACACAAAACACCCCACAATAAACGGGCTGATCAGCCAGTCATCTTCCCAAATATCACATAGTCTGTAGACAACTTTAACCAGATCGATAATCATTTTAATTCAAAAACAGATAGATATTCTTACCAATGGAAATGCTTCTGCTGGGTCAAGGACATTTCAAGTTCATGGTCTATTCATATCTGTTGAATTTACAAAGAAAGCTAGGAAGGTCGGTTTACCTTGTAACTGTAACTGCAGAGTCTTATAGCAGGAAATGTATGGGTAAAGCTGAGCGGTATTAATAGGCTGCTGTTGTATCCCACTATTAATAATGTGTTATTTCTGTGTTGTAGATGGCTAATAGGTGGTTATGTGTGGTCTAATAAAAGCAATTCAACAACTGAGATAATAACTGCTAGCATGTCATTGTTCTAAAATAAACAGAGATGAAAGTAAATAAAGGCTTAGTTACTTAGTGATAATTAAAGTGATTGAAATCTCTGCTGTATTATTCCAGTAAATCAGACGCTGGATGAATTGTGTGATGCCTCCACGAGTATAGAAATAGCATTGTTATGTTAATTGCAGAGGACAAGTTACTGAGGAAACAGACAATTTGCAGGTCATCTTCCATTCTATTGCTGAACACACATAAACTAAGGCTTGTTTCAGCTGGTGGAGTCTGTTTTATGAGCACAGATAGATTAGACGAAGCCTAAACGACATATCTAAAAAATGAATAAAACACTAAATAAAATGTGTATAACATGACATATATCCATATACTTACTCCAAAAAATGTGCATGAACTTTACTACAACTGCTAGTATAAGAGCTATAAGAAGTGGCAATTACTTGGAAGTACTTTTCTTATTGCATATATACATATAGGTCCGGATTCAGTTATGTAGTTTTCGTCTTACGTACGTTGTTAACCGAGCTGCTACGCATGTGTAGTAGCTTGTTTACGCTATCTACGTACCATTTCTGTACGTATTTTGTGTAAACGCGGTCTTTAGATAGCGTGAATAAGCTACACATGCGCAGTAACTCAGTTCTTAAAACAACGTATGTAACACGAAAATTACGTAACTGTGAATCAGGACCATAGTTCCTTATAAGCATCTTCATGTTCACTGTGAGAAAAGGGGGTGTTTTGTTTATATGGACAATGAAACTGTTTTCTTGTCTTTGTATACTCTGGGGATATTCAGTTGCACATTGTGACCCACCACTGGGGTGCCCTATGTTTTACACCACTACGGTTATCAGCACAGTTAGCACCGTTCCAGTCTTCCGCATATTTCCACACACATTCCGTACGAATAGCTTTGCAACAGTCCGCACTTAAGAGGATAGTGCACTCACATGACCCTCCCCCTCTCCTGTGTCCTGTGTGGATAACCCTACCTTAACTTCTACATGTTAATCGCTGTGTGTATGGAATGTATGTACGTAAAGCCGAGACTGATCATTTAAATGCCTCCCTCCGCCCACTTTACGGATACTCATACGTACAGAGTGGGGACACGCCCCATTTATAGATCTCTGAATTGTCACTGTCTGTTCAGATATCCAACGCGTAACATCTGGCAGGGGCAGTGCAGTGCGATCACAATGGCTGACCTAAGCCGTTTGCGTAAATCGTCCCTCGGACATAATTATGAATCCGGCCCTTCGTGCCTAACTGAATACCCCTTATGACTTAATTATGTTTTAGATATCAACTGTGACCACGCTAATTGCGTTGCTACACAAATCTCTAAACACAGCAAAGTTGTCACCTGTATCACAAGCGTCATAATCCCATATTACGGCCACTAAATATTGGCAAACTGTCTCATTTCTTCAGAAAGGGCACATTTGTTCACAATATTGACAACTGCAATGATAAAACAAATTATTTAATATTTGTACAATCATAGCACCAGTGCTTAAGATTTTCTTTTTGTTTATCACTGTGAGGTGTCTTTATTATTAGAGAAATAAAAACAGCAATGATAAATGATATGTTTCTTATTGTCTGGCTCATTCGAAAACAAAGAAAGAGATGAAAAGAGAGAAATGCAAAATAGAAGGAAAGTGTCAGAGGTAGGAAGAAAAAGTAACAAGATAAATGCTTAAGTAAATAACACTTCTTCAAACATCATTACACAAGTAATTCAGCATCCAATCTGCTTGTGTTTGAGCTTGTACAGCCTCGAGAAGTGAGTTCATGTGAATATTCTCACGGAAGCACCACCAGTCTGTACTGTGGACCACAAAAGATTTCAATATACCCATTGACTGACAGAGGCGTACTTGAGAACATCATGCGGTTAAACATATGCAGGCCAATTCACACCACTAAAACGGAGAAAACTCGGCTGTGGCACAGACTTCATGGCAATGAGGATAATTCTATCAATGAGAAACGGTTTCTTTAAAACGAAAGCATACAAGGGGAGAATAGTCAACAGACAGCGCCAGGTTTCCCTGGGATATATATATATATTTTTTATACATTTTTCTTTTTTTAAGAAATCATTTTGTTTTAGGAACTGTTGTGCAACAAAATATGTTTTTCTCAGGATACAGTAAAACAAGCACAATAAACAATAGTATTTGTTTAAAAAAAAGAAATATTTTCTTGTGGTTATTATCTGTTTGTTCTTTTTCTCTGGATACATACGGGACAACCAGCATCCAATGTCCCATTAAGTCTCTGTGGCTTACACATCAATAAAATCCAAATGTTTTGCTGAAAAGGGTGAGGGGAGGGGGGAGAGAAGTATGTATTGCTTTTTGTGTGAGTGGTATGTTCTATGTTCTTCTAAAAATACTCTTTCAAAATTCCTTTCCAGTGAAAACGTTGTGGTAGAAGATGAGTTCTTATGTGCCAGTCAGAAAAATAAGTCTTTGGTTGACGAGAAAGAAAAAAAAAACACTATCTTAAACTTTATTTTTAACCAGAGCCCATATTTCTGCACAAGTAGAGTGCTTTATTGAGCAGAGGAAGCATTAATTTGAGTTGATAGTCCTTCAGAAGCTTGACTTGGGGTAGGCCACATCCAAGCCACACACTCATACCGTTGTAGCTGGACCGTACTGAAAAAGCAAAGGAGAAGTTTCTCGGATCCGGACAGAAAAATGACCCTTGTTCCAAGAATTCTGGAGTGAGAAAGGCATAAAGTCATCATCCAGCCACTGCTCCTTATTGTTCTCAGACGTGAAAACCAATGCAAAGTGATCTAATTGGTCTTCAGCATAGCAGTAGCCTTCTGTAGTTCCCAGCATGCTCCTGGAAATCTCATTCATCTGCAGTACAACCAACTTGACAACCTCTCGGGCTGCTGTTTTGCTTGTTATATGCAACTGGACATATAAGAAGAAAGAAATAAAACTCCTATTAATGTATACATTGTGTAGGTATCGCCAGTATCTAGCATGCTTCTATGAAGTATATTAATGATAAAAACAAAACAACCAAGTCTTACATATAATTGATTATTTTGTAAAATGGTTTTAAGCTACCTTACATATTTTCAAAGTTTTGCTATGTTGAAATGGGTGGGGTAACATCTCCTGTCAATTAGATTTATGAGTCATGTAGTTGCAGTTAAAATTGACACACGCGCACACAATAATTGCAATAATTGCTGTATGCACTAATCATCTTCTGCATGTGAAAAAACACCTAAAACTGTAACAATTTTTCATTTTCTCAACTATGAATTGGGTGTAAGTTGCTTGAACACAAAATGACCATTCTTTGCCCAGCGTCTTTTATGCACTGTACTGCCACATCATCTGCTAGTACTGGCACATCAGCTACAAGTAAAGCCACCTTATCTGCAAGTACTGCCACATCATCTGCTAGTACTGCCACATCAGCTACAAGTAAAGCCACATCATCTGCTAGTACTGCCACATCATCTAAAAGTAAAGCCACATCATCTGCTAGTACTGCCACATCATCTTCTAGTACTGCCACATCATCTGATAGTACTGCCACATCATCTGATAGTACTGCCACATCAGATAAAAGTAAAGCCGCATCATCTGCTAGTACTGCCACATCAGATAAAAGTAAAGCCACATCATCTGCTAGTACTGGCACTTCATTTACAGGAACTGCCACATCATCTGCTAGTACTGCCACATCATCTGCTAGTACTGCCACATCATCTGCTAGTACTGACACATCATCTGCTAGTACTGCCACATCATCTGCTAGTACTGACACATTATCTGCAAAGTGTTGTACTGCTAGAATATATATGCCTATAAACTGACTGCTCATTTTTGGACATGTATACAGCGAATAATCACTCAATATGCTATGTTAGCCATCATACTCAACTAAATTATATGCAGTATCAACAGAAATCTCAACAGAAAGCTTTAGATGGTATTTTTTTTGTTTTTTTCTTTCCAAAAAATGTAACTGAATAAATGTGTGTAACTGAATAAATGTGCCTATCTCCAGATCCATCACATTGAGCTCAACAGGTGTATTATGGAGTCCTCTCATTCTGGTGCATAAACTGGAAGATAAACATAACTGGAATACAACACGATTAGGCATGAATATGTTCAAATGCACATTATTGGTGCATACTCAGCCTTTGTGTTACAATACCTTTACACTCATCTCTTTAGACAGACCAGTCTCGTATTGTGGATATATCCGTAGAGTTACAGAGTTATTCTTTTTCCCTTGACCTGATACAACTCTTGTTTCCAAAGGTTCTTGGAAGTCATGTGTCCACTCTACAGAGTGTGTGCGGTAAATCAGCCGTGAGCTGTCACACGGTTGGTCATGGTCTGGGCTAAAAGATGTGCTTGTTCTCAGACCTCGGACACTGCGGTGACCTCTAGGCTTTGATTCTGTTGGGGAACTGTCTACGGATCCTGGGCAGGACTTTCGCGATGCCTTATATGGCTGCTTAGGAAAGTCGAGGCTGCTGGTACGGACGCAGTAAGCTTGACGCTTCTCTGTAATGCGTAGCAGTTCAATCTGGCGGCTGGGAAGCACGAAGTCACTATCATATAGTTGTCGCGGTCTGTCATCTTCCTGAGTCATTACTTTGGGCTCATGCGTCTGCAAGACATCTGGTGTTCCATCTCTGAAGCTGCGAATGGTTCTCCTGCCACACTCTTGTCCAGAGGAATAAATCAGGTCTAATTCTTTTGGACTCTGGGCTCTGCTGGAGTCATAATCACTGTCTGTAGCGAGGAAGACTTCTGAAGAGCCCTCTTCATCTGATACACCATGGGAATCTAAAAGAGGGGAAGACTGGTTTGCGAACTTCACATCCAAAAGTTCATTATCAGAGTAGGGAGCAGCAAGAAGATCTGTTGGTACAAATAGTTAAGATACTGTTTGGTTAAGCGATATCTTTTGCACTAGTAGAGAAGGTTAATAACTCACCTCTGCTTACTAGAGATATATATCTATTTTTTTATCATACTCCCACATGAAACATTGCTCAGTATTGTGTGTGCATATAGGAGGTAATGGCCAGGAGCAGGTTAAGTTATAATATGATTGCCTATGGTGACCCTGTCAGTACAGGACAGGTTGAGGACAGGGGCATACCTGTGTTGAGTTTTCGGTTGGTTTCAGGCGAGGGGGTTGGGGATGGGAAGAAATCCAGGTGAGAGGAGGTGGAATGAGGTTTCTCCTTCAAAAAAATGTCTCCGGTGCCATTGAGAAACCATGTAAGGGGTACAGCACACGATGGCTGCTTGTATCTGGCATGTTGGAGTACATCCATCATCCATCGTATTTCTCTCCAAATTTCTTCCATTTGCTGCAAGTAGAGATCAAAATACTCAATAATATTTTATCTCCTTCTATAATTTATGGCAAATAAATGCCGGAAATCAATGTCGTGTCACTAGCTTTCTTGGAGCAAGAAGTGTGTTGGAAATGTACCTTATAACAAAAGCATTAGATGTACGTTCTACGTTTAGTCTATGCCTGAAGTTAGTAACTTCTCTAGACATGAAATGTTTGATGAGTTCACACGTCCAGATTTAAAAACATAATATCAATAAACTGTGAAAGGGATTACAACTAGTTTGAATGTCAAGACTCAGAGGTACCTCACCACACTAAAGTCAGATCTTAGCAGGTTACAGCCCACTGTTTAAATAGTCACTCCCCTTGCAAACAGCGGCGGATCTTAAAGTTAGACCACCATTGAGCAACCCTAACTCTGCGCTGTCATTTGAGATCTTAAGGGAAATAGTTGCGGTTATTTGAGATCCTAAGTGTCTGCCCGCTCCCACTTTCCCTCATCTCCCTGCCTCCCCTCGCCCATATCTATGCAAATCCTTCAGATCTTAAACTTTTGCAGCACTTAAGATCTTAAGTGCTTGTGATCGATTCACAGGTCCGCGCTTAGCGAATTTAAGATCCTAACCTCTACGTAGACAGCGTTGCACTATTACTACGCATGCGCATTGATGCAAATTTTATAAGATCCTAAATATACACACCTAAGTAGCGAAAAAATCGCATCTCTGAATCAGCCCCTAAGACTCCAATCTTGCAAGTTGCTATCATCTCATGCAGTCTGCACCAGGGGTACAGAATTATATATATAATATATATGTGTGTGCTTTTAGAATACCGCTAAGAATGGGTGCGAATTGTCAGTGCAAGTTTCTGTAAGTAAGCATGCATGAGTGTGTAAATATATATATTATTACAAGAAAATGAACAATGGGTATAAAGAATTTCAGACACTGATATTTTTTCTAGAGTTAAACACCATCCATGTACATTCCTCCTTATTGCAATGTTTCACCCTGGTACATGAGACCACCCATAATGTATTTTTATTGATTAAACGTATTGGAAATGAGTTATATAAATTGTTATTATTTAGGGATTGATAAAGCATAACATTACAGTAACATCATGCAGCTGTGTTAGGAGAAGGGGCTTAGACTGAAATGCTATATTCCTCCAAACATTAATTGCAGGGTTTATCAAAATACTATATTTTTTACAAATATCTTCTAAAACAAAACAAATGCTAAAGGTTTCCATTTCCAAACCTAAAGGGAAAAAATTTACTTCTGTAACCCAAGAAGTCCAATGCAAAAAAAAATCCGAAGAATAAAAATTGCCGACTCAACTCCACAGGAGCACGGCCTGGTCAGACCAGACGACTCCTTCAATTGCCTCCCAACCAACAGGCCCATAAGCCATAGAACAGACTGCCATGATAAATAAATGGCAGAGAGATGTCTGCTGCAGGCAGAATCAGTACACACGCCTTAATTCACAGCGTATCTCTCCTACTTCCTCTGTGGGACTTGGCAAAGTCAAGTCTTTATTAGTGGTGAAAAGGTCTCCCAGTCTTTATCCTGTTGGCTGGTGCAGCCATACACTTACACAGTTATCAAAGCATGAATTAAATCTCCTCCTGCATACCCTCCAAGTGCCAGCAAACTCCTCTTACTCATAGGGGGAATTGCTTGCTATTCCTTTCCAGCAGAGAAGTACATTTAGAAGTGTGGGCAAAACACTGCTGGCTTGTAATAACTAATAATCATTAAGAAAAACACAAAGAAACGGGATAAGAACAGTGTCTCATGTGGCTTGCAAAATCCCAGTGGGTAGCCCCATGTCTGAAAAGGGAAAAATGGCTGGAATGTCACAGACAAAATATTATACAGTAACCCTTTCTTAAGAGCGATCTTCTCATGGCTAGAGGTGTTTATGTAAAGCAATTTGGTTCATTTATTTCAGAGCCAAGTATGAATGAGATCTCTCTACAATTAAACTATATGCGTCCTTGACAATAACATTTGTGGATTTACAGTTGCCCTTGGTTTAATTCATACCTGCGCTTTAACAGTGCTCATGCCAGAGCAAATTCAGTGTTTTCTACCACAAACTAGAGTAGACGTTCCCATCAAATGACCTCATGTCCATTATTTGGTAATTCTATAATTACCTAAAAACTCCAATATATATTTACTTAGTCACTCAAGAGTCTGTCTTCTTATAATCATATATTAAGTAATGGGTGGAATCACATAATAGAGTATTTTTGTACGCTAAATGTACCAATATAATAAAAATAAAATATCTGTTTCAAAATGTTACCCAAAAATAAATAACCCAAGAAAAAGCACAAAAATTACATTTCTATCACTAACAGCTAATCTTCATTGTTAGACACATGGCACAAATAGAAATCCCCATGTCCGTAAATAATAACAAATGTATTTATTAGGTCCCTAGTATTAATGGCTCCTTGATGTCAACAAGAGAGGGGTTTTGTGAAACTCTGATCATAGATGTGTGATTATCAGAAATTGTGAGAGTTAAATATATATCCTTTTAGTAATTAAGGTCCGGATTCACTGTTACAGAACAGGTACGTAGATAGTTTAAATACGCTACCACGCATGGGTAGTAGCTTAATTCTTAAAAAAAACATACGTAAGACAAAAACTACGTAACCGTGAATCCGGACTTGAATAGTTTAAACACAACTTTAATGGGAATGATGTCATTAGGATGGGCAATATCCAATACCTGTATGAAGTCTTGAACCTGCTGATGGCGCTGTTTGGCGGTGGTAAGTTCAGTGTCAGAGAAGGCTTCCCTGAGACTCTGCTGTGACAGGAGAGACTCCAACTCCAACAATGCTGAGAGCTGACAATACTGTGTCATGAAATCACGGTCATATGTGAAAAAGTGAACTGAAAGGAACAAAAATAAAATGGAATGTATTTAAATATTTCATTCCTAATGCAATAACAAAGCAACAATAAGAATTTTGTGGATGACAAATGCACATGTTTGTTATTTTAGCATTAATATATAACATATTGTAAAAGAGAGAAACCGCATCATTTTTCTTATAAAGCCTTTGACTTCTTTCAACAAGTACTGTATAATTTTAGTTGAATAAACGTTTGGCTGATTCTGTTTGTTTGTTTTTGAAGTTGGTGAGATGTATTTTGGGGCCCATGACAGGGAAAAGATCTGCTATTAGAATGTTCTTGTTCTTATCTCTCGTTCCCTGGGGTGTCTTCTGCACAAGACACCGAGTCAATGCATGTAATAATGTTTTCATTCATTACGTGTTCAATAGATGGCACAAGAGCTCATAGTTATATTATATTAGATATGGGCTTTAGATGTATCAATTATTGAATTGTAATGCCTCTTTAAAGACCGCATGTACGCAATCTACATAATGAAATGCTACGTAGATAGCGTAAGATAGTTACTACGCATGCGTGGCAGCTATAATCGGAAAAATAGGCACGTAAGTTAAAATTTTCGGAATCCGGTCTGTAGTTTTTAACTACCTGATAAAGTTCTGTGTACCGTATTATACATAATTGTCCCTATTAGAACAGGAACATAGAAAGACAGAGATCATTACCCAGCTCAAATATTTGCAGGGGCAATGTGAGGAATCCTGAGTAAGGGGTGTAGGGGTTGTTCTGTCCAGGGGCTGTGCAAACATCATCTGATGGAGGCAGCAACAAGAGAAGGGAAACCTGGCCTCCAAACTCCAGGACTTCTTGACTGTAGAGACGGAAGTCTTTAGCCTGAATACACAAAGTCAGTAAAAAAAAAAAATACAAAATGAAATTCAGCTTTTTGTAGTGGTTTCAATAAGGGTTTAATATGATGTTCCTCTCTAGCACACACTGGCTTTGCAGACTACCTCTTGAAGGGGAATATTGACTTGACTCATTAGATCCTTCACAGCCGTCCTAAGCTCTTGTAGCAGTAGATTTTGACAACTGTCTGAGTCCTGCTCGCTGGTGACTGGGTCTTCAACACTGGCCAATGTCTGAAGCCACTCCCATTCTTCTCTGCATAGAAGGAAACAAAATGGTGGCACAGATGCTAATAGTACGAACCACTGATTTTATAAAATATTTCTATATAAAATGCAACAGAATGGCTTCACCATCCCCCTGATGGGAATTCAGGAACATTTTGGGGTGAGGAGGGGGGAATAAAATATAAATATATATCAATTTATATTTATTTTATATAGGATATTAAATATAATTAATAATTTGACCTCAAATATATTCAACAAAGTAAGTAGGTTGCAATGATTTGCCTAGTATAAAGTGATTAATTCAATGCCTTACGTTTGAAAGGCATTGCACGGACAACAACAAATAATAGAAAAACAGCAGTAGATCCTTTTACTTTTAAATATTTAGATCTGTTATTGTGTGATCTAAACCTGCAAAGATCAAAGATCGTACAAATGCTGTTTAATTAGCCTGACCTTATATGGACGCTCTATGCATTTCCTCTCAGGATCCCAGCAAAACGGTATAAGAATCATCACTGCATTTTGCTAAGAAATGTATTCTTAGGGTTAGATAGGATTCTGACCAATGAAGGCCTTGTATGCTAAGTGTGTCTGCCTCTCCTACTGTTCAAAAACGTATGCCGAAAAATGTGCTCAGACACTGCAGAATGAATGGCGCCTCAGGAGCTGTTAAGGGGCTTCAGGGATTGACTGGGTTAAATCCCCAGATACAGACAGATCAGAAAAAATTTGCAGCCTCAGTTCTCATGGCTTAACCCTGTGCACATGGATTAGTGACCATCAGGAAAAGCAGCGACAGGTGATACTACAGGCAGATATTTCAATTCTGTCCATCCAGGCAACTGATGATGGTGGGATTAAAATCTTGAAACATGAGTTCATTTCAAATGTGCAATGTGTGCACGTGTGTGCTCTCTGCAGTGGTAGATGGGGGAAGGTGAAAGTTAGCCGAAGACCTAAATACAGCACAGTGGTAGGGTACGTGCCTCAGTGAAATGACTTTGGCATGGTGGAGGAAAACTGAGCATGCAGCATGGAGTAGTGTAAGGTGTCCCCCTCCACTCAGTCTGGGGCGATGATTGTCTATACATCTTGTGAAATTCCAAGAACAAGACACACAAAGTCTCTCTGTGAAGAACATGCTTCACAAAATTACCCATCCTGCAGCAAAGAAAAGACAATGTGCACATACCATATGACTGTAATAACATAAACATGGAAAGTTGGTCACAATGATGCAAGGAGCATCATTGTGACTGGAAGAATAAGTGATAACTACAGGACTGCCATGATAGCAGTGATAATAAAGTGTGCCATATGTGAGACTGTCCATGCTCACTTTGTTTCAACATGCAAGACTATATGGGCCAGGTTCTTTAAGGCTTAAATACATGGGTGCTCAAGGAGCTTATGTGTCACTAGCCAAATCCAACATGTTTAAATAATAATATCATTAAAGGTTTCCCATAACTAAATCAGCAGTTCTCAGCCAGGGGTATTGGTACTACTGCTGGGTGGTATTGGCACTATAGTCAGGTGATACACAAAATGTGCCGCCAGTTCTCTAGCTTCTTGCTCTGAATGTGGGAACATTTTGGTCAAGAAATATAAAAGAGAAATATAAAAGAGAATAATAAAAGAGATACACAATTACCAGAAGACAGACAGAGAGAGAGAGAGAATTTTTATTTTAAATATGTATCTTGTAAGGCTGTAGGTTTTTATTATATCTGTTAGCTGTAGCAAACACAGACATGTCTAAAGGCCGAGTTTCACATTGCAAAATAGGGAAAGCAGAAACGCAACATTCGGCTGTCCCTATTTCGAATGTGATACACTGCAGAATTTTTTTTTAATGAATGGGTGAGTATGTGGTTCATTTTCGGAAATGAGTAACCCTCTCCGGGGACCTAGGGTTAGGCTGTGGGGGGGTTGGAGGGGTGACTTAGGGTTAGGGAGTGGGGTTGCTTACTGTTCATCGAGGCATAAGCAATCGATATCCCAGCCAGTTCTGAACCAGGGCCGTTCGCTACAGGGACTCGTCTAATGGTGTCTTAACAGTATAAGTATCACTTATATTAAGCGTATTGGTTGGTCTGCTGTATAATCGACTTGGCTAGATTTCTATACAGATGAATTTGTGGTTCCAGTATATTTGTGTATATGATATTGATTAATGTAACAGAGGCTGTCTGATGCTCACGTTTTTTACTCACATTTTCTACCTTTTTGACAACTCTTTAACAGAACTTTCAGATTTCACTTGTCTTTGATCATTTTGTTAATAACTTTCATGATTCTTAATAACTCTTTATAAACCAAGTGCATTGATTCTTGGCTTCTTTATCTGTGTCCCACTAGAGGGTCAGACTGTTGTTTCACTAACAGACATGTGTGTGCTGCTAAAGATAGGTCCTGCAAAGAAGTGGCACTGAAACTGCATTTGTTTTCATATAGAAAGAAAGCATTGTGGTGACTACAGGTGTTCAGGGGCGGCAGACACAATCAACGTACATTGCTACCTGTCTTAATCCTATAGAAGCAAATATAAAACATGTTTGTGAATGTTCCAATGCATTGATTAAAGATGAACTCATTGGCGGCATCACACTAAATGATTTGCTTAATAATATTACATTATACACAAATAAAGAAATAATATGGCATAATCTGGGCAGTGGTAAATGCTGGCCATTGTCCTGGGGGTGTCTATGTGGATAAAAGTCTGACTTCTCATGCACTTGTATCACAATTTATGCAACAGCAGATGTTTGGAGAAAGCAGAAAGATTCTGATGCTCATCCGCGTTAAGCCCTAACTAGAGCCTGTTTGTTCAGCCAGCAAATGATCCTTTTACACTCACACCATCTCCGTGTGACCTGGACACGTCTCTCTGACAGGAGCCATACTTCATTCCCCAGAGTATATTGTGTCTTTTCCATGACCACCACCACCACCCATATGATGGACACAGGTAATAAGATACAGCAGCCATTACCCATAGTCAGGGTGTCTGCATTTACATATATTGATAGTGTATGGGAAATCTGGTGAAAATCTGCACTGTAAAGGCCAGATATGAATAGCATTTTTTAACAATAGTAAAGGAACTGAGCGTTGTGTCCAAAGTGTAATTATTGAAGCATTATTAAGTATTCCGGACAGATAATCAAGTGTGTCTGGGAACAGCAAATATACAAGTTTTCAAACTTTTCTATTAAAAAGACAGAGCCGAGAAGCAACTGGCTCTCTATCAGCGACCCCCTGGGTGAGGATCACAGCTTGGATTATACAGGCTATGTGGACATCAGAATCTTTACCAGCACTGCTGGAGCTGAACGCAGAAGACAGCTGAATGCAGTGTTGAAATGTATACCAGTCTGCAGAAAGCCATCACTAGCAAGAACCTGAGCTTTCCAGGACCTGGCTAAGCTGCTCTGATTGTATGGGGCTTTAAATAGAAACAGGCTGGTGAGTCAATCTGGATTATTAAACACTCGGAATGGGGCTCATTATAGGAAGTAGCCTGGTATTTTAACCCTATGTGGATTAAGAAGTCATTTTGTTTGTAAATCACAAAGAAGAGCTCCTATATTTGTATGTCAGTGCCACCTGCAGGGTATGTGTCAGGCAACATTTAGACTGGCACAAGAGCTGCCAGGATCCTGCCCTGCAGCAGCGCTAAGTAAATATTGATAGACAGCAATGCACTGCTTTCATAACTCTGTGTCACTGAGACTGCCTGCTACATTACTGTCAGACATAGATATGAATAGGGGAACACAATCACTGGGAAGCCTTTGGACATCGTTTGAAATGACAGAAAGTCTATCCAAGCCCCAGATTTACATTGTTAATTATATTTTCAGACAACATCGTTAGGCAGCAGGTTTAATTACAAAGGGCAGTGAATCTTTATGGTTTTCTTGTTTTGTCATTCTAGTGTTTGGCCACATTTTGCAGCATTTATGGTCTGTAAATTCAGATGAGGACACAGAAGTCCACAGATGAAATATGCAAATCAAAGAATAAAGCAAATCATTTTTTACAGGTTTTTTTTTTTACATTAAAAAAATTGCTAAGTTAAAAAGAGATTTATACTGATTAAAAGAATAGGGTTACTTTAATGGTATGAAGTGACAAAACAGTCTGAAAGGCATTGTACACATTCACACTTATCTATATATTTAAAAGCCATTCTGCTCCTCACCCTTAGATTTGCAGCACACTCACTCGCATCAAACTGTCCTCAAACCTCACACCTGTCCTCAAACAGCCAGTCAATTACTTTCATGGAAGCTGGACACACATAGAAGGGACAGAAATGGAAGCTGGACACACATAGAAGGGGCAGAAATGGAAGCTGGACACACATAGAAGGGGCAGAAATGGAAGCTGGACACATAAAAGGGGCAGAAATGGAAGCTGGACACACTTAGAAGGGGCAGAAATGGAGGCTGGACACACATACAAGAGGCAGAAATGGAGGACAGACACACATACAAGGGTCAGAATTGGAGACTGGACACAAATACAAAGGCGTAAAATAGAGGGCTGGGCACTTTTTTGGTCATTTTGACAGGCTTTTAACTAGTTAATAATATTTAACTATCTGATTTAAAAAAAATGTTTTAAGACAAGTGAAAGCTGCCATTTATATCAGAGGATCACAACAATGTCTTGTATGTGTACCAGTTACTATGGAATCAGGTCAAAAACCAATGAACACTGGTATATTACCCGTGTGTGACATTATCATATGCAGATCCATATCCACTCTACATATATATTTTAAATGATTTTCATATCCGCTTTTTACAAATGCTATTCTGTCCCCAACATATTTTATCAGATATACCTTTTGCCATCTGGTAAATGTTTATTGATAAAATACAAATGCTTTTGGATGCTATAGCTCTTTATAACCCTTCCTAGTTGCCCTGTGTACCACCAGTCAGTGGTTCACTTACCACCAGTGATACACGATTTATTTTATTATGTAATCTGTGGGGTCCAGTATACATAGTCCTTTATCTCCATATAGTGAATTGTTTGGGCTTTTATGTGTGTAGTCACACTGCAGCATGTCCCTGTCTGTCTGTTACTTCTTCTGTCACAATGTTTGCTTAAACTTGTAAAGTGCTATTCAGTAGTACACACTGGGACTTTTTCGAAAGATAACCTTTCCAATCACACAATCAAAAGACCAGTGTGTACTGTCCGAAGATGTTTAAAAATCTTTAAAAATGGTCTGTGATCTTCTGATATGATCTTTTGGAGCTCCTAATATGCCAGATCAACCATGGAAAGATCTCTTGCTTTTTGCAAGTGTGTACTGTGTATATTAGGAGATCTCTGCATAGTACACACTAGTAGGATATCTGGTGAAACGGTCTTTTGATTGTGTGATTGGGAAGATTATCTGCCAAAAAGCCTCAGTGTGTACCCTGCTGAAAGGTCATGTTTTGCGTTGACTCCAGCACAATTATACCCATAGCAGCATCTTATCAAATGAACCTTTTAAGCTTATTTATGTGGAATTTATGTTTTGTTTTAATTCCGGAATATCATAGAAATAATAAATATTAGCAGACTGGATACCAATATGCCCAAATTACACTGAACATTATACTTATCTTAAAACAGAGTCTGTGAAACTTTTTATTATATGGTATCTGGAAGTAATAGTAAATAGAATACAGAATAGTGGATAGTAAATGACAAATGTTTAAAAGGGTTGTCAAGTTTTTGAGAAAACCTACCTAAATGATATATCACCCTACAATCCAACAAATACGGTCCACTCCACTGTTATCAAAACATTTTGCTAGGGCTCTATCAAAGCTGCACTACATGAAGTCTGGCAGGTCACATGAGTTGAGGTCTTGGCATCGAGGGATGGGTTAATGGTCTGATTTTCATTATATAGTGATATTAGACAAGTTCTGGAAATTCATCACTGTGGGTAGGTGACATTTATAGTGATGGATTTCTTACAAACATAATTACGACTACAATTTCAATATTTATCGGTCCGAAGCACTTTTTACATTTTCAGGGGACTGCATCCAGACTTGTAGGCTCTTTGTGAGCGGAAATCGTCTGAATTGCTTCAGTGCGCATGCGGACATGCAAGACTTCCAGCACAGATCAAAGGATCCAGATTTCATTTGTACGGGTAGGGCTGGGTTACGCCCTTGTACAATCTTGATTTCTGCGGCATCCCCATTTTATGCGGGGTCAGTGTGGAAATAATAAGGGAGGTCCCGTGGGAGGAGAATGTACTCCCCTTATACACACGGGAGTTGGGATGCTGCAAGGTTCCGGCATCAGAAATCTGTGGCCACTAAGCTCAGAGCGCCAAGCACATCGACAGCGGAGGCCAGAATTTGGTCTAGAAAGTTTACAACGATCTCAATGCAAGTTTCCATGAAGAAGTCATTCTAATATGAGTCTTGATTTGATTTGATTGATTTGAAAGAAGCCTGAGCAAGCCTGCACTGCAGCTTAAGAGGTTAACATAATGGCTTTCTTCATGGAACACCATGAACCGTATTTCCTATCCTATTATTTACACTTTCAAGATATTGATAAACAAGCGCTTCTCACCAGTGTGGTGGAAAATGGAAACCGGGGGTTTGGCTTTATCCGAACTAGATAACCACAATGGGCGAACAGAATAATTGAAGGTCACTTAATATGTTTACATAAATGGAAAAAATGAAGCAATACAGCTTAAGCCTAACAAGGCTCTTCTGTAACTCCAAGGAGAAGCAAAGTATTTGATCTATTTTAGAGAAGACATAAGCTTCCTCTAAGTAACCATAATGTTCTGTGGACCACCATTTACTCACTAAACGTTTAGAATGACTCTTCAAATAGCTGTTTACATATGTGCACCGCATGAAGGAAGCAGGATTATAACTCCAATAATATGAAACTAAATATTTTGAAATGTATTCAAATGTTAGGACACATCTCTTATTGTTGGCACTTCTGCACAAGCTCTGTGTAAATCAACAAGTAGAATATTCCTAAACCACAGAAATATTTCTGCTAAGATTGTATACCTTACTCACGTCCATGAAAAAACAAGATATTCAAACAGTCTCCAGACTGTGATCAACATAAGGGGCTAAGAGGAAGTAGCACAATGCGATCCATATAGATTAAACCTACAATCAAATCTACGTGCTAATATATCAGAAAACTATGTAAACTCACCTCTGAACTAAACGGGTTATACATGGATGTAGGAAGAAAAGGTTACTTTTACTTACTCAAATGAATCCCACCGCTTTTACGCTAACATATAAAGCCCTGGCATCGTCTCTATTTTATTTTTATTATAATAAACACTAACAGGTGCTGTGCATATACAATATACGCACCTGGATACATTTGAATTGGCTCGAACTTTCACATGGCAAAGGATGTTGGGTAATCGCTCAGGCACCAGAACCCTGATCTGGTCCACGGCACTGCAAAGCTTCAGATATCCCAAATACAGGCCAGGAGGCAAGGCTTGGCTACTTCTTCTGTGGTAAGCTAATTTGTCCTGGAATGTACAACAAAGAACTCCTGTAAAGTTCCAAAACCCCAACGCAACAGGAGCCGCTCAATCTTTGGTGCCCACACTTAAAAAAAACATGGGTTTATTTGTGTAAGCAGGTTTCTGTAATTACATATATTTAAAAAAAAAAATCTAATCTAATCAAAATCTTTAATTTGCTTAATAAAAACAATAAAAAAAAAAGAAAAGAAAGAGTAATACACAGAGGTTAATGTCTTAGGGCTAATACTTCTGGTGGTGCTACTAATCAATTGTGACTGCAATTTGTCAGTGTACTAGTGTTCAATCAATACATTACAGTGTAAGTTGTAAACCAGTCCATTGGCTCAAATGTGACCACTCAGGCTATCTACTTCCTTCTTGTATAGTGGAAGTTAACCCGTCTTTAATTATTTTGAGCCATAATTTATTATTATTTATTAAGGTTTTTGTATATAGCGCTATCAGATTACATAGCATAGTTGTTCTTCCAAACTTTTGAACCAACCAGTAGCACTTTGTACCGCCATTAAAGTAATACCAGTTTAAGCACCGTTACCATGACAAACAAATAGATACAAAGCAGAGAAAAGCGCTAAGTTGTGTGAGCTAAAAACAGGTTCTATGATATCAAAATGATATGTAAAATTATTATATACAGAAAGCGGCATACATGTGGTCACTAAAATCTTACTAAACTGTTCAATATGGTAGAAACAGGTCTCTCATATTTGTGATCAGGCAAGTGACATTATATAAACATTCATCTTTTTTTTTTGGAGGGGGGGGTGAGAACAGGTTTTTGTATATAGCGCCATCAGATTACGTAGCATAGTTGTTATTCCAAACTTTTGAACCAACCAGTAGCACTTTGTACCGTAGTTAAAGTAATACCAGTTTATGCACCGTTACCATGACAAACAAATAGATACAAAGCAGAGAAAAGCACTAAGTTGTGTGAGCTAAAAACAGGTTCTATGATATAAAAATGATATGTAAAATTATTATATACAGAAAGCGGCATACATGTCGTCACTAAAATCTTACTAAACTGTTCAATATGGTAGAAACAGGTCTCTCATATTTGTGATGAAAACCAAGTCGATATGTCTCTCCCAATAGTGAATAATCCTCAGTTTTAAAAACAACTGTGTGATCCTAACAGTGCTTAGGGGGGATCTTATTCCTGGGCCTAGACGTGAACAATCAGATGGTCCTATGCTGTGTGCTGCCGGGACGTCCAAAAACAGCGGTGAATGGTCCTAGCATGTGGATCCTTCGCATCAAGCACCGGGGATAGAGGTTTGCAGTCCGAGCATCTCTCCTACTACCAGTCACTTTACACGTTTCAGGCTCCGCCCTTTCTAAAAAAGTCTCAAACTAGGACCATCAGATCGTTCACGTCTAGGCCCAGGGGTACGCAGCTTTTTGCTTTGTCTGGGACTCATCCACATATTTTGTACATGTATTGTTGTTTATCTTTTTTCTATGTCATTATGAAGTAAAAATGTATATTTATGTTGCCATTTGAAAGTGGATCATTTTTCTTTGATACTTCATATCAGATTGGCTATTAGATTGGGCGTTGCCGTAGTTACGCTGGTCAACATCTGGCCGGCGCATGCGCAGATTGGCATTTCAGCCGATCTTACGCCCAGCGTATTACCACCAGGCATCGTAGGTCTGGATCAGGCCCCATGTGTATGCCGCTTTCTGTATATAATAATTTTACATATCATTTTTATATCATAGAACCTGTTTTTAGCTCACACAACTCAGCGCTTTTCTCTGCTTTGTATCTATTTGTTTGTTTTACTATTTTGAGGCTGGGTCCTTCATTAAGGAGAGGACTGCTGCAGTTTAAGGGCGCTTTTAAAGTGAAATACCTCTGTATAACTGTTACCATGACACTATTATTTTTTGGAGTTATTACTATACAAGGGTGAAGTGCGACCATAACATTTCCCCCAAAATACCACAAAATAGATAAACACCTTCAAGTGGTAATTCATTTCTTCCACTGTGAACGTATCCTTTTATGTGTGACTTGGAGAAATAAAAATCTGCTTTATGAGTGTATCTGTGTAACATGTGGAGTGACAGGTCACATCGGAGCACAAGGACTGCTTACACATTCCTGAAGATAACACACCTCGTTCACTTCCTTTCTCCAACTACTGTAAGCGGAGAAGGTCAACTCACATGCAGTGTCATCAGCAGGACATCCAAAGCGCTGGGCTCGTCCGGTGATGAGACAGACTTCCTGTGAGTCTGCAGTTTGAACACCGGCATCCAGCGTACGTTCTCTAAGGTCTGGCTCAGTTTCACCTCCTTCAGAGTCACAATCAGAATGTTTCCCTGCTTGTCTTTAATGGGCTCGAAGAAAACCTGACCCAGGTCCTGGAATCCGAGCAGACCCTGGCGACAGGAAAGAACATTTAGAAAGGAGAGTGACTTACTGTAACCACAACACTTGTTCTGTCAGATACTCCAAAGCTCATGACAGAGACAATGCTTTTCCGTTTCTCCCTGTGCATTTATTCTCTAGAAATGGATCATGCTGATTCTGGGCCGTATTCAGAGTACCGGAAGTATAACATATACGTCCGGT
This sequence comes from Limnodynastes dumerilii, assembly GCA_011038615.1. Classification (NCBI taxonomy): domain Eukaryota; kingdom Metazoa; phylum Chordata; class Amphibia; order Anura; family Limnodynastidae; genus Limnodynastes; species Limnodynastes dumerilii. The sequence continues at coordinate 578,863 of WWET01000132.1, read as the reverse complement.
GTTTAGCGGTTTTTCCTACTGCGCATGCGTAGTACATTTTTTACGTTATCTACGTATCTTTTCCTTACGCAGATTGTGTAAATGCAGTCTGAAAGCCCTCTGTTATTTATTATTGGATTGGAAAAGTTTAACTAATAAAATAAAATATACTGGAACATATTCACAGTTAGAAAGGCTTTAAGAAGGTGCGTATAAGCATGTATATATAAGCATGTATCCACACCTATCTGAAATCTTTCTCCCCCGTCTCCTCCCCCTTTTTTAAGACTTCCCTAAGTTCCCGTTCGTATTCTCCTTCTTAAGTAGGAGAATATGAACGTTATTTCCCCTACCCCGACCTCCCGGGCTCCTTAACATC
>WWET01000132.1:564530-574541 GCA_011038615.1 Limnodynastes dumerilii | reverse complement strand
TATACTGTTCTATCTGTAAAATAAAACACAGAAATGTTCGTTACGCATATTTGTACAAATATGAGATAAGCCACCAGCCACCGTCAAGGCCTTTCTGTATATGGTGGTCCTAACTCTAACAATGAGAGTCCCAGTATTGGGTCCCATATATATGTTTATAAATTGAGAGCCAACTTACCTAGGAGACACCCCTTAAAGTCTCCAAAATGGCTGCTGTGGATCAGCTCTCCCTGTCAGCAACTGAGCCCAGACATGCCCACAAATAAAACCAGAATGGAAGTTGCTCAATCAATTTATTATGTAAATGTTAAATATATATATATATATATATATATATATATATACCATTTAGTACCAAAGATATCAAGATATTTTATAAATTATTTGGTATCGTATCTCCTTACAGCCTTACCCAGTTGCCCTGAGTAGTTGAGAACCCCTGCTCTAGTGTATAAGTAGCTTTTATTTTTATTTTTTTTAGCATTTTTTGGGAGAAGTGAATGTCATAACTTAAACATATTTATGAATGGAGTCATGTTTTCTCGTGGCTCTCAATGACCTGAAATAATATAATGATGACGATAATTATGAGCAGTCCTTTTAGAAACCTCTGATTGGTTGATTGTGTATTGTATCCCACAGCTGTTAATGTTATGGATTCATTTAATTTTAAATACAAAATATTATAGCAGTTGTATCAATTTGCAGCCATCTATCTATTATTACATACTACAGATCATGCCTATTTCAAAGACTATTATATACATATAGGGCTGGATCCAGACTTGAAATGAGTTACTCCTAGGCTAAACCATGTTGATTGCAGGGGAGTCATATTTCATCAGTTTCAAACAGTATTAGAGTTGAGAGGTGATATTTCCTATCCCAAGTCTAAATAACAGTGTGATAGTAAAGCTGGTCAGTATCTGTGTGCAGTAAGCAGTTCAAAGATATATCCCTGCATGCAAAGAATACAATTACCCCCTGCAATCAAAATGGTTTAGCCCAGGAGTAACTCATTTCAAGCACTTGAGTCTGGATCCAGCCCATAGTGTATTGTAATGAATGAATGAATATTATATACCAATTAATTATATGCCAATAGCCGTTAAAGTACACACTTTTTGTCATTTTATGTACGTAAAACCATTTTATTCTGCACTGGGAAGAGATTTCTATTTTACTCAACCCAATATTTTCATGACTGAGGTTATGATCATTTTCTCCAGTAGGAGCCCAGATCGATCAGCACAGATTCAGCTACCATCAAACAAGCAATGGGCCCAGCTGACATTCCTCGGCTCAGTTCCTTGTACCTCTTGAGGCCTTTCAGAAACTTGCTGCTCGGATGAAAGAGGTGTTTCAGGCTCTTGGATACTGAATGTTTTCTGCTCTGAGGCTGGTTCTTGAACGGCTCTGGAATGGGAGAACAACCAAACTCGATCTCTACACGTAATGGGAAATGCATGCATGCCATTTATGTGGAAATCTACAGAATGGACGTGAACCAGACCATCATATTTCTGAGAATTCATTGTGTTTGGATAAAAGCGCACACAAGCTTTATCAGATCATGCTATAAAGCTTGACCAATCAAGAGTTATATAGATCAGGGACAATACTCTATCTGGTGTTCACTGGATGCTAGCAGTACAATATCTTCTGGACTTACTCACCATGGCACACACAGTGCTGATGACCAGTCTTCACCTGACTGAGCAGAAGATCCAGCGCTTCCGCCTGACCTCTTCTTCTTGATGCTCGCCCATCATACTCCCGCCAGTCTGGAGAAAAATGTCACAATGATATTCTTGCATGTATCATAAATTTATGTACTAGTTCAGTAAATCTACGGTTATAAATAGACCTTGCCAGCAGCATATTTCTCATTCTGCGCCGGAAGGGCTTGTAAGCAGGACCTGTTGCATTGTTCTAAAGGGCTTTTTATTTGTACAAGTGTGTTCCGGTGGAGTAAAAGCTTGAAAGACAAGTCCCCTGGCAGCCATGGGTATACTGGTACGTCATGCCCAAGCAGACAGCCTGGGCTTTCTGGCACCTGTACCAACACAATGGTGCATAGAATATATATATATATTTTTACATTGCTTATTGTAATTTGCACCAGGGGATGTTGGCCTTAACATCATGTTGAGTTTATAACATTACCACGATGATGAGAAACCGAGTACAGAGGAGATTCTTTAGGTGTGATGTGTAACTTTGGTGACCGAAGAAAAACTTCCTCAACTGAATGGCTTAAAGTATAATCGCACTCAAACAATGTGCAAATTAGGTAGCAATGTAAGGAATAGAATCTCTCCCATAGAAGTACCATTCCACATTATATATAGCAATCGCCATTAAATGCTGACCGTGTGTAGCACTGTCCCTTCCAGGTGCTTAGCTCTCACAAGGTATCATGGGTATAAATAAAGAGCAGCTCCACATTTATTATGGGACCATTCTTCACTTCATGTCACATGTCATATAACATTTTTTTTATACATATCGAATAGCACTACATAGATGAAAGCTATTTTATGATTGGTTGTTATGGTTCTGGCAAACTGTGATCTGTGCATTGCCATCTGGTGGCTTTTGCATTTTACAGTGATGTATTTTGCATAGTTTTAGTTTCCTTTGCATTATGCCAGAAAGTATACATACTAGATGGGATGGCAAAAGCCGGAAGTGATGTTTCTGAGGGTCCCCATCCCTTCATATTGTATGCCGAAACTTGAACATAATACCTTGTACCCTGTGAAAGAAAAAAAACAACATACATTTTAAAGTTTATACTTGGAGTTATTTCTGAAAACTGGCACAAATGTTGGCACCCACATTTAATTTTGTGTAAGTGTGGGTGGCACTTAATCTTCGTACAAAGGATGAAGATCACCTTATGATCTCTTTAAATCTCCAGGATCTGTCGTATAAATCTGTGAAACTGTTTAATCCTTATCACATTCCTGAGTAATATGATTCCTTTATTATTTTTTGGATCATATTCATCTAACAAAAGAACACAGGAGATTTGGCAAACTCTTAGGAAGTGACATCATGATTAGAATGGTTGAGTTATAGCAAATATATTTGATACAACTTCCTGTACCACCTATACTGTCTAGAGTCAGTTATCAGGAAATTAGTCAAATATCATGCATATTTGGTGATTCAAACTCTCAAAGCTTCTTAAAGAGAAATAGCAGTATTTCATAATTGAAAAAAATATTTAGTATACTGAATAAAGAACAATAGATAACACTAATAAACATAACCTGGGAAGAATTGTGTGTAATAATTGGCACAGCACACTGCTAGTTGTGTACTCCAAAAATAGATCATCTAAAATTTATTATTTAACAGATTAATACAACACTATCAGGTACAGGCCAGATTTTTGCTATTACAACAAACAACCAGATCAACTAGGTTTCCACCCCATGCGAGCGGAATATGAATGCACGGCCAGTGTACATGGGTCCCCAAAAGGCTTCCAGCACAGATTAGGATCCTCAGGATTCAGGCTTTCGTGCAATAGTTGGACATGCGTGCAGCGGGTTCACATGGTGGGAGGGAGGAGGTATGCTAATCATACAGTAAGGGCTCAGTTAAGCCCTTGTGCACTATCCTCATTTATGCACTATTGGGAGGGTGTGTAAATTTTAAGGCAGGGGCCTGGTGTCAGAAGTCCCGTGCATGCAAGGGGAGTAGTCTTAGGACCGCACAGTCATCCGCCATCGGAGCTCCAATGGCAGCGACGGCAAAGTTCTGAATCCGGGCAACAATGTCTATGTTTTGGCAAATGTACAACACAAAATGGTTGTTAAGAATCATTGAGCCATTTAAGAGGTGACACTTTACCAGCAGATCTCTCCTGGAAATCTATGATTCTGTATTCCTGAGAAACATAACCGTCACTGTGTCCCAGTCCTTATGTAGTGTGAATAAGGAGACAAAAGAATTGTTGTGAAACCAAAATTAAGAAGAGGAGGACCTGATTTCCCACAGAAGAGAAGGATCCGTTCATATCTACGTTTAATAACTATTTATATTTGTATATGTGCTCATTCTACAATATGATATAAGAAGATAGACGTCTGGGCCTATTGCTGAATAAGAGTGAGTGAAAGGGATGCAGAGACAGCTGTCATGCAGTTCTCAGAAAGACAAAACAGCCCCCCCTCCCAGCCTGTGACCGTGTTAGCTGTAGGGGTTGAACCTTGGAGATGGAAAAGGTGACTGAGTGGAGTCACAGCTCCTGTTCTCCAATTAGCTATGGGGCTGGTGAGAGGGTTTTGATCTGTGTAGGTGGCGGATGGCCAAGTCCTGATTTATTATGAGAGTAGATAAGCAGGGGGTGCCAATAAAGCAGTGGGCGTAGTAAAGGGTCTGCAAATCAAGACAGACACTGGTGGGAAATACTTCACTTATAAATTCCTTTTTTAAATTGTGGCACAAAAAAAAAAAAAACGTGTTAAAGAAATTTATTCAATCAGTGAATAAAGCATCTCAAGTTATCTGAAGTGAGATACTGGACCGAACTGTAAGATTAAAAAAATAAAGGCGTCTGCTAATCATTTACTGATGGCTGAGAAACTTGTCACAGCCTTGTAAATCAGCATTCACCTGCTACTGTGTCTACAGCCCATCTGCTGTGCCACTGTCTGGTCTCCAGAAGACTGCACTAGAAGACAGGACGGCTCTGCTGAGAATATGCTGCTGCGGTATAATAGAACTGGCATAATGAGCATGACTTCGTGGAAGACTGTGTTACCCCCAGAAGACCCACACTACATAATGAATAAAGATATTTGTTTCCTGAGTCACTAGCCCATGCTGTAAGCAAGAACAACATGTTTCATTATAAAAACAGAACATTTAACGTGCTCACTCTTGGATTTAGTATACAAAAATATTATTTGACATAGAGAGAAATGATAGTCAGATTACAAGAGTGTGAGGCGTTGTGTGAGTAAGGTTGCAGCACAGATCAATAATGAAATGATTGGTAATAATTCATTTTCAAACTACATAGAAGTCAAATGTTCATTGTAACACATCCATCATTTACTTACTGAAACAAGACCACGGATGTTGAACTGCAGACTTCTCAGGTTCTCAATGACCACTTCCCCCACATTTGGAGAGAACGATGATGACAAACTCCATTCCACTAAAAGATAGGTCACAGAAGCATCTCTGAATACTCGTTCCATGAGTTACTTGTTATGTGCCAGACACATCAATGATGCTGGGTACACACTTGCACAATTTCCTACGCTCCTGACAAAACGGCAAGTCGTGTAGCATGTACATATCGGTATCCTTACTTAATATAATTACTTGATAATTATATAGGACCGCAGCCAAAAGTATGAAAAACGGCGAACGTGTGAGTAATACGTTACTAACAATCCTGGATTCCGGAATGCCAGGTTTTTATATATGACCCGCATGTATGTATGGTGGATGGGGCTATGTAAATTGCACAGTAAAGACTTGTTTAAGGTAGAATAATGGGTACGGAATTGTCATGCGTGCGATGGGAGTCTACTAACTTCTCAGGTATGGAATTTAAGATTGCACTGGAGCAGCTTTGCTTCCGCTCCGGAGGAGTTCCACTCGCACAGTGTACTTAAATTTGAGTCCAGTCCAGAATGTGTACCCCATTTTTGTAATTTGCATCTGGGGTGACAAAGGCCCATAGCCTGACCCCCGTGTCCGGGGTCCGTAGTTACGCACCCGTAGCGGTTAGTGCACGCCCCTTGCACCGGCCGCTGTCTGTAATAAATATGGCATTTTACGTGTCCAGATTGCTACATTGACCTTTATGACTAGGGCTGCGGCCGTGGACCTAGTCGTAACGGGCCTTCCCCCCGCCTCTGACTCATTTAAATGGCTATCACTGTCTGTATGGTAGGGATACGGCCATGGTAAATGTAGGGTCAGACCCTTCTGCGTAAATACAGACGTACGTAACATAGTGACGTAAATCAGTGCTTACGCTGTCGGAACATCATGCGCAGATGTTCTGACACGGGGGACTTACGCTAATGACTTGCATATGACCTCTGTTGGACGTAGCTGAGGATCTGGGCCAAAGAGAGAAATAACTTCTGTCCTCTCTGTAATAAATGCTCTTCTCATTGCACTGCTTTGTGGACTTATGTGACACTTTATAAAAAAGGAAATAAGCATTTATTATATGAGATACAGAGAAATTGAGTTTTCATGGGATAAAGTAGGGAGATTAATGAGTGGCACTATATAAGTATGACTGGAAGTTATAAAGAGCTGTTTAAGTGCTTAAAAATCAAATACTTAAAAATGAGACAAGTGGTGGTAAAACCATGTTATTGTGCACTTAGTAGGTGCGGATAAGAATGATTTTACATGGCATACAGAGGAAAAAATATATAATTTATGGGGGGAGATTTAGTATGATATGTGTTATGATATATCCTGGAAATAGCACATTCTAAAGAGAGAGGTTGCGTACAATAGAAAATTAGGCTTGGGTATTGTTTACAGTGTTGATACTGTATCCCATAGTAAAATAAAATGACATAAACCAACAGACAGAGGAACGGGTTTAAATGATGCCAAATAAATTAACCTAAAAACTAAGTATCATGTAGTTCATAAAGTAGGGTTTGAATGATCATGTCAGAAGAAGAGAAAAGTTGCGGGGTGTGTAGCAATTTAGGAGGTGCGGAAGGTATAAAGAAAGTGTTTGTGTGTTATGTGATAACCTTCCAAGCACTTTGGATGTGAATTTTAATCAGAGCAGTGAAATCATTCCTAGCTAGTATAATGTCTGGAATAAATCTTGCTTTTTGGATGTGCAGGACTTTAAACTTGATAACAGATCATTATTTAGTTGGACACGCTGCTGTAAATCATTCTAAATTCAAAATATATCTTTCATTATTTCTTAAGTGGATGTTGGCACATTTATTACAGACAGCTAGGCAATATAAGTGCCCCGGGCCAAGAACCAAAGCATTGTCTACTATGGTTCTGCGTACACCCCCTTATGTTTGCTTTAATGATGAGGGTAATTGGGCCCACACACAGGATGGCAAAATGACAAAAAGAAAAACACATGCTGCTTCCCATGCCCTGTGCTTAGCAATGGGTCGTTCCATCATAATAATCGATAGCAGAAAACATGCAGTAGTGGAGATGATCTGCACATTCAGGCAATGAATGAAGTATATAGTAATAAAGTTTCAGTGTCAGTGATTGTTACCTTTGTATTTTGTGACAACAGCAGAATTGACGCTCAGTGGCTCCTGGAACGACACCTGCAGTGTGGTGCTGCTGGTTACAGCCAGGCGGACATTGGTGGGATGGTCCGGTACACCTGATAGAAGGAAATAAAACTGTTATATGTGCACTATCTATAAATACATCTCATCCCATCTAGTCTCTCCTCAGGTCCTTTTTAAACATATCCCTATGTTTATCCTAAGCATGCTTAGATTGCTCTATTGTATTACCATTTAGCAATGTATCATTATTATTATAGGTTTTAGTATGTTTTATGACATTAACATCTTCATTATGTGGTGCTGTGTAATTTGTACTCCATTCCAGTTTGAACTGTAATATTTTAACTATTAATTGTTTATTTGTCATTGGTAAGAGTGTAATAAACAGCTTTTTCTTAGTACTTGAGTATTGAGTCGCTGCAAATTTTAACTCATTATCCAAGCGTACCTGTTTGTATTTGTTTTGCTCCATTGCATTAACCTCTACCTGTTCTGATGGGAAGCTATTTCATGTGTCCAATACCCTAAATGAAGTAATTATAACCTCACATACCTCCGTGTAACCTGCCACCCTTCTGTGTTCTAATACTTCTCTCCCAGTGAAGAATGCCTCACTTATGTACTTGGATAAACCTGTTTATATGTTTAAAAGTGTGTCCAATCCCCCTCCCTGCTCTGCTCCAAGCTACACATATTTACATCCTTCAAACTTTGTTTTGTTTGTTGTCGTGCACCATTTTAGCGCACACATTGATACACAATGAAAGTTGATTACTAAAACATATTGGTGTCATATAAACATAGCTTACATGCATGCTCAAAGCCAGCTTTCATGCGCTTGTACAGCCGGTATCGCCATTCCCAAGATTTGAGCTGTTTCTCTTTTTCTGAACAATCTGCGTTTGGAGCCTCATTTACAACTTGGGCTGTGAGGTCATTCACCCTTTGCTCAGCCTCTCGGACCAGTGTGGACAGATGGAGTGATCGGCTTTCCAGGCTCATAACTACATAGAGAAAGAATGTCTGACGCTAAAACTGAATGGTATCATCAAGATAGACATGGCGTAAAACAAACCCCAAAAAACAACAACAAAAAGCCGCTGAAAAAAGATACTGCACAAAAGCACAACAATTATCTATGACAGCAATGGCACATATCAGTTGTGTCTAGACAACATGTGCACTCAAAGAGTAAAAAGGCTGCATTCTAAATGCAGATCTGTCAGAGGCCTTGTATGTAAACCAGGCACAGACAACCTCTGTCACTCCAGATGTTGTGAATCATAAACATAAGCATAGCTGGAACTTGTAGTTTTTACAACCCCTGGTGTGCTGCATGTTTCTGATGCCTGATCTACGATTTTCCCTATTCTGACTCCATATAACAATAGTTATTCCATAAAAAAAACCAAGAGTAATAATGGGGATCAACTGTAATGACATAGGGCTCATCAACAATTGTGCTTAGTGTAACACAGAGGACCATATTCATGCTTAAGAAACTGCTGCTTCTTAAGAATGGTCTTTTAGGTAATGACTTCCTACGCATGCATTGTAGGCCATTTACGCAATCTACGTGCCATTTACATACTTTACAAAGGTGAAAGAGTTGTGCCACGGCAGCCTCTGGGTGGATTTCAGAAGAGTGGGAGAGGGGAGGTATGGTAAGGAGCCAGGGAGGGCGGGTAGAGGAAAGAAGAAGGAGAATACGAACAGGAACATAGGGAGGTCCTAGGGCACTCTTAAGTGTAATTGATTCTTAAATAAAAGGGGAGGAGGCAGGGGAGGGAGCTTTAAGATACATGTTTTTCCACACCTTCTTAAAGCTTTCCTATGTGTGAAAATGGTCCTTAGGTTTAGGGAGGCATTATCCATGAAGAGGGTCAAAGAGACCCTACTTTTATAGGACTGTAGGTATTTAAAGCAATATATTTAATGGAGGTTCTAAAGAAAAAAAAATAAGCTGTTCTGCAACAGACCAATCAGACTCCAGCTATCACTTTATAGAAAGTGATTGGTGAAGTATACAACCTGATTGGATGGACAACTATCTCACTTTCTCTATTTACTCTTCATTAGATAAACCCCCAAAGTATTTTTTTTTTTATAACAATTCCTGTTCCAAGTATCTGTTCTCTCTTATACAGGTCTGTACACACCGTGAGCATTACCAAGGCTATGAAAAGTTTCTAGGAATATGCATTTGTCAGACAGAGGATATTGAAAGCACCTGCAATACTGAGTGTAGAAGAAGGGAAAAGCATGCACTACAATTACTGTGCGTAGAGGATAATCTTCAGCTTATTTATAATGATCCTTCTGGAGAAAAGGTACGTTTTATCAGCTTGATGTCAACAAATGCTAATATGGATTATATATGCAGGGGCAAATAGTTTAGAAGAGGGGGCTAACTGCCACACCCTAGGGCATGCGTAGGCAACCTGTGGCGTTCCATGTATTGTGATACTAGAAGTCCCATAATGCTTTGCCAAGTATTCACTATGCCTATGATATTGGTGTATGCTGGGAGTTGTAACAATTGTGAAGTACCAAAGGTTGAATGCAGCAACCATGCAGGCTGCTCCTTGTTGCCGTCGCTGCTCCTGTCCTATGGATGTCATCAAATGGATGCAGGGAGCTCAGAGTATCAGTCCCTCCTCCTGTAGCTTCCAATGTAATGAGTAGAAGCTGCAGGGAGAGAGATTGATCCTGAGCTCCCTGCATTACGGATCCA
>WWET01000132.1:527510-544767 GCA_011038615.1 Limnodynastes dumerilii | reverse complement strand
TTTTTTAAAACATATATAATCACAATAACTGGGCCATTATTAAATCAACAAAACAGAAATAAGATATTTTAGAAGAAGTTTCATGGCATTTTTCTTGTGTTTCTGTAGTCTCACATGTCCTATCAATGTGAGCCTTGAATAGCACAGCCTCATTAGCGGAAAAGTGAAAGAATCTGCAGTTCTTACCCAGAAGCCTTTGCTGTTGAGGAAACATAGAACGCTGTGCGATTATGTGACAGAGTTACATTTTTGGACCCATCTTGGAATTTTCAAATGTACTTATAAGTGTCCTTTATCACTAAAGTTCAGTATGGATTTCAGATCTCATTTCAAGTTGTCAGCCTGAATGATTATCTGGGATTTGTGATGTCAGCTGGTTGTCAAAATAGGCTATGAAAAGGAGATATGCTGCATATTCAACTTCACTGGTGCCGCTATGTGTCTTTCAGCTCTAGCAGGAGATGCTTTATAGAGGAAAGGCATTATGCAGCGCACAGCATCTCACAAAACGTTTTGACTAATTACGCAGTGGGAGTAGCTGACTATAAAATTGGGGCACCACTGGGACTAAATGATGGGTGCGCATGACTGTAAGATGCTTTTATTAGGCGACTTACATTTTCTACAGTATCTTTTCAAGGTTTAAAGCTTCAATGAATTTGTATAATAATGTAGCTCCCAAAGATCACTGCAAAACCTGGGATCCATTTAAACAATTGCATGTTAGGTGTAAAAACGCAGAGCTCTCAGGCCAACAGTGGCGTTATATAACAGGCAACTGGGTATTTCATTCTTGATTAGATATGAGACTCCTTTCCTTGTGGCCGCAGTCAAATTTAACCACCTGAGATAGGTTAGTGAGAGAGACGCATTCTGTACTGCAAGAGGGCTGGTTATGAGTCTCCCATAACAACAAATCATCTATTGCCTTCTACAACACCCAAACCTTATCCTTTAGAACTCTCCTGGACGTCACCTCCATTAATGCTAACATACTACAATCCCTTAGTTACAAGTAAACAATATAGGAAAACATGCTTTATAATAAATCATCTTTTTTATATTATATACTATAGTATTTACATATAATTATATATACATATTTCAGTCAGTGGCAGTGGTAAACAAAGCTCATTATTGTTAGAGGATAGAAATGAATATTCTGCTTTGTTGCACATGAAATACAGCTTTCCCAGTACGAAAATGGGTTCATTTAATGATGCCCTGAAACCTTTGATTTCAGTCTTGCATAAGAGGGGGGGGGGGCACGCCCCTAACACTCCCCTAACACTCCCCTAACACTCCTTCTGAACACAATATCCAGAACCCTACCTTAACTTTACTACATGGATCTCTAACTGGAACTGCTTCTCCCCATCCCCAGCACTTAGTTAGCATGTCTTACCCCTCCTGTATGGGGCTTTATTATTTTTCTTTCACCTATAGCACAGAAATACTGGTTCATTTTTGCAGCGCAGTTGATTAAGCTATGAATGTAGTTCATCATGGTTTAGTCAAGGTGTAGACTGCACCTAACTGTTCCCCCGCCTAACAGGGTACAACATGATCAGCATTCTGTATGAAACTGTAGATCTGAAGATACTGATGAAGGTGTGCTAATGCATTCTGCATCTTCAACTCTAAATCAGACCCTTCATATATCTATTGTCCCTTGGTTTGTAATGGGGCACTGCAAAACGCAAAACAAAAAATAACCCACTCCCTTTGCATATACAGGAATTCCAAACATAGGACCTTATCTTAAATTTTGCACACTGGCCCCATGGAAAATGGGGACTGTGTAAGTAAGAATCATACCAAAGGGCTTAACCAAGCCCCTACTGTACAATTTACCATGCTTACAACATGTTCACATGCTATACACAGCGCAGGTTGTCCAGCCCTGCCGCCGCAAAACGCTTTCAGCACGGAAGCCTGGATCCTGGGGATCCCAATCTGCACTGGAAGCCTGAAGCGCACCCATGTTTTCCACAAGCGGAGTGGAAAAAAGTCCATATTTCTTATGGGGGTGTAGAGAGGCCCAAACTCCTTGCTCAATCATTATTAATACTTAATAGAGTTGTTTGCTATTTTTGCATATAATATTACTTCATTTGATCTAATTTATGGCTACTTAGAGTTCAGAGCAGTGGCCGAACTACCTGAGACAATGGAGTTGCTGGCCACTGGACACCGGCTCTGAAGGAGGCTCTTCTCCATTATATCCGGCAGTGAAAAGTCACCACTGAGCCTACAGCTGCTGTCGCTTATAGGATATAGGAGCTGTGATCTATTGCTCTTAAGTATGAGCTTCAGTGACTGCTCTGGAACCGTGATGCAGGGAGCCCAGGGCCTGTCTCTTTCTCTGCAGCTTCCAATGTTGCATTGGAAGCTACAGAGAGAGGGACCAATACCCTGAACTTCCTGCATCCATATGATGGGAGTCCGGGGTCATGGGGTGAGCAAAATTTATCTAACCTATGGGCAATTTCTAAGAAGTTATGCAACAGGTTCAGAGGACAACGCCACCATATGCACAGTAGGCCCGTTACGCACTACTAAGGATAATGCACTCCCCTCGGCTTACGTAACTTAGCTGACTTACGTGTTCAGAACCCTACCTTAACTTTTCCTTGCGCATATCTCTGTGCATATGTAATGCCTTGCAATACATAAGTGCCTAACCCATATTTCATCTGCTGCAAACAGTATTAGAGTTGAGAGGTGATGTTTCCCGACCCAAGTCTAAATAACAGTGTGATAGTAACGCTGGTCAGTATCTGTGTGCAGTAAGCAATTCACAGATATATCCCTGCATGCAAAGAATACAATTACCTTCACTCCCCCTGAAATCAACATGGTTTAGCCCAGGAGTAACTTTTCTCTCTTAATTTCAAGCTCCTTCTTAGGTCTGGATCCTGTTATTATTTCCATATTATGCAGCCCTTAAGAGGTAATACTGTAATCAGTCACTGCCCCACTTAAGTGTGAAATTTGTGGGTGCAGATATGCATGTATCCACACCTAACTGCCCCATTCACTCCCACGTCCCACCCCTGTTTTTAGGTGCCAAATGACACTTACAAGTTCTATAGGCTACCTTATTTTACTGTGCATATCTTAAGCAGGGAAAATACGCATGGACTTTGGCAACCCTTCCCTCCCTAATTCAAATGACTCCCCCTCCCCACACACACTTCTCCTATCTTTCTAGGGAGGCTGCTCAGGCTCGCTTCCTCTAACTGATAACTGATCAAATGTGTGCAGACTTTAAAAACCACACATAGTGATTCTACGCGTGTAACCACTACGTACATTGCGTAGTCTATCTGACTACACATGCACAGTGGCTCCGTACTTAAAAATACGCACCTAAGAAGCCGCAGCTTCTTAGGTGTGAATCAGGCCCATATTGAGAGGGAGGTGGTGTAAATGGGAGTCAGAATACCCATGAGAGTGGCTTCTTACTGGTCCATTCATATGCCGGATCTGCAAGGAAAAATCATAATACCTCAAGGAAAATGGCTGCACAGAGCAAGGGCCAGGGAGACATAGGATCACATTATGTAGCTTCAAGCAAAAAATGTAAAGTGGCCATGCCTCTGTCTTACAAATATGCAAGATTTCCTCAATTCTAGTGTTGGAAAAAGGGATGTAATTTTAAATATTATTCTGAGCCTATTTACCAAAATATTTTTACTTAAAAAAAAGTGCAAAAGGCTGCTGTTTATATCTCTTAGTGCAGAAGCAGCGGTATCTGTATCTCTACTCTGTTCCCATTAAGAGTGTAAACCTTTGGCTTTGGGAAATTTAAGTAACATGTATCAGCATATCTAGATTGCATTGGTCACATAAGTGAATGGTTAAGAGATCACTACAGCCAGCAGATCTATCATTTCATACATCTCACCGGCACTGCATATGAACCACCTGCAATAGCAGCAAGTTGAAGACTGCAAACTAAAGCCAGGACGTATAAGCAGCTGATCAGCTATGGGGCTATGTATTATCATGTGGAGATAACACTGACTCCTTGAATACCAATAGGTAGCAGTAAGAGATGTCTTAGTATCGTATTAGTAACTCATCTTTGCCAAATCATACAATGAAGTGGCAACACTGGATTCCGATTAGAAACAAAATAAACATCTTTGTTTTAATAAATGAATCCATTTTATAAATAATTGATGCTATTGTCATCCTGAAATGGTGAAAGGTAATAAGATAAATGCAGTGGTACTTGCAGAACTGCAATCCTGGTTAAATAGGCCAACCCATGCATAGCTATATTACAGCCAGTGGGGGCTACTGGCGGTAATAGCACATTAGTCCATCATAGATCATCCTTATAGCTTGGAGATTTTTTCTCAACTTTATTAACACTAGCATTGTAACCATTCAGGGAAATTATTAAGCAAAGAAATAACATTGAATCTGAGGCTGACATGGCAACGGAGTCAAGAACTGGGGAGCAACAAGTTGTCTAAATAATTATAATGTCTAAGTAATTAAAATACTATGATAATGCTAAATACTATAATAATAATAATAATAATAATAATAATAATATTATGACAGGTTTTCTTTATTATCAAGCGTATACTTCTTAGCTAGTTTATTTAGTTATTTTTTGCCCTATTTGACTTAATACAAGTCTATCTGCAGGTCTGGTTTACAGTTTAGTAGCATGAGCATAGAAATATGTTAATGAGTTATAAGAATAGCACAGGCAACCAGATGCAATTATTGCACCTGCTGTCAACTGGATAACAGGTGCACTAAGCAATAACTTTATCATAAAATGTCACTGACCTGTATTAAGTTGTAGGATTACATTTCTAAATAAACACACAATAATATTCTGGGGTTTTCTTTTCATAAAAAGTTTGCATTTGATTTAACTTTTTACGTAATTTCAATAAAATGGTCAATCTGCTTATTAATCACTGATTAACACTTCTTCTACTGTCAGTCTAAACCTGTTGGACAATTTGTGGTTCAATGTGACCCTTGTATCTCTGCATTGCAAAAGCAAAACTTTATTTACGCCATTTGAAAATCTGGATTTTGTTGCTTACAGATTAACAAGTATTCAAAAAGCTAAACCTAAAAGGGGTGATCCAGAGTTTGGAAGAAGGGCAAAACAGGTGCAACTGTACACCTACGTATAACCATGTTACAAATGTATACTGTGCAAATAAAATTAGAGCTGAGGTGATGCATCCCAGCTCAACTCTAATTTACATATTAAAAGTAAAGCTATGCTGTGTTCTATAAGTTACATATATAGCAAAATGCTTTGGCTCAGGTCTACATTTGCACCTGTTTTGCCCTTCCTCTAACACTATGGATCAGACTCACATTGTATGTCTACTATAGTGGTGACACAGTATCACAGGTGATATACATGGAAGGACATCCGCAGAAAAGTGTTGTTTGGCCTGTAAATCACACATCTGTTCAAGTACAGAGTTTTGGAAAGTAATCTTGACAGTGTAAAATATATACGACGGCAAAAACGAGGAATGAGCGATATTATGAAACATGCTGGAAAATCTATAGCCAGTTCAGTGGTGTCTGCATTTTTTCTTAGTGTTCTCTCAGCTCGATAAGCACAACTGCATTGATATGTCACATATAGATATACCACCATGCAATGACACAGATGTTGATTATATGAACCTTGCTTAACTTTCCTTAAGAGAGCCATGTAAACGCTAGATCTTATTATTAATAGAGAGAGATGTAGAAGGGCCAAGAAAGGTAATAAGAGTTACCTACCCTGAGCAGGGAAGAGTTATTACAGTATAACCTAAGCTGGGTTGTAACTCCATCCTGTGGACGTCTTCTGGACCAGAATCAAATAATGAAGAAAAAAAATGAAAATGACAGACGGGAGTTTGCAGCAAATGAGAACAACAGATGGAGAAGGGGATAGGAGTCTCTTGACCCGGGTGTCCTGTGTTCCTGTTCCGAGCAGTTTCTGCCCACCACCTGTTGGGGGTTAATCTGTGAAGCAATGTCTTCTGGATTATTCACCCCTCTTTGCCTCTACTATATCCATTTCTACCAGCCTGTACTGCAGCAACTTTGCCCTGCATTTACGATGAGCTTTTAATATTCCTCTTTGGAAATTCTATCTGACTAATCTCATTTCTATGTACTCCACATATTCACAACACTTATGTTAACATTCACATGATTCAACTCTATATATTTTGATTGTTTTCGCAACTTACGCTAACACTTACCTGCTGTTATTCAGGCTTTAACTCTTCGTCCTCCGACAGCAGAGACTCGAATAAAAGTGGTGAGAGCATCACCGCAAAGCAGTCATGTAGATGAAATAATTGTGACGGCTGTAGTCCTGTCAACCAGTGTGCTGTATATCACCCACTGCCAATATATGCCAATCGAACCTGGAGCTTGAACACCTCCTGTACCTACTGCTGCTCACCTCTCTATCCCTCTTCCTCACATTCTCACTCTTTTCTGCCCCTCTCCGTCTGTCTTTTTTTCCCAATCTTGTTTCTATAGAAACTAGATTAACTGGGGGAGGGGGGGTGGACTGTAACGGCCCCATGTGACTAAGATTCCAACACTGAAGAATCTCTTGCTTTTTTTTTCTGGATACAGGCTTTTTTTTTTTTCTTTTTACATAACAACAAGTCATTGTTACTGGTACCCAAAGAGCCTGTAAAGGCCATGATGAGATAAAAAAAAAAAAAAAGGATCTCAGGTTCATATGGTGGGGCCAAGAGAGGATGCCTGACTGCGGGAAGTTCATCCATAGCTGCAAACCTCAAATAGTGTGAGTGGTACCTATTAGAGATCACAGCAATACGCACCATAATAAACTGCTCGGACTCCAGGAATTTGGCAAAATGATCATAAAGATATGCATACAAGGGTCAAAATAAAAACTTCTGGTAAACCATGAAATAACAGCTCGTAACAATTGTTGTTACACCAGGGTAAATATTGTTTTTGCATCTCTGCTCTTCAGTGACAGGAAGGTGAGGTACTGTATAATAGACAGCTGCATGCTGTACTGTGTCTCAGCAATGTGTCCGATATATACAATACAGCAGCCAGTGCAGTATGACTGAGGATGAATCATAGGTATTGTAAGTGACTGCCTTAACTCCCCACTTTATTGTTATGCGAGCTGGTAATGCTGAAGATCTCTCACTTTGTGGTGTTGTGAATCCTATCTACTTTATTATGATGCAGTAAAGTGAAATGCAGCTGATGAGGAACCCTCTGCCCTATAATGATGCCTACACAGGGCACAATATTTGACGGACGATTTGTGGAAACACCGACCAAGTGGATGAATGCAACACTAATCAAGCTTATGTAACTTGCCCAGTCATCTCATTGGGTTGGATCTTATACAGGGGGGGTTACCATTTTAACATCCACCCGCAGTCTGACTCCAGACCAGCGAAGCTGTTCTGGAGTCAGACTGCGGCTAGATGTTAAAATAAGGTCTAGGCTGCAGCTTCTCTCTCCCCTTTAAAGTTTTCTTACCTTTCAGATCATCCAGCGAGCGGGACTGCGGCCAGAATATGAACCCCCGCGGTGGCCGAGACTGGGAAATGATGTCCCGCGGTCACAGGCTGTCATTTCCCAGTCTCAGCCACCACAGGACGTCATATTCTGACCGCAGTCCCGCTCGCTGGATGATCTGAAAGGTAAGAAAACTTTAAAGGGGAGAGGGAGCTTTCCCCATGTACAAGATGCACTTTTAATTTTGGGACCCCAAAATTAAGGTATGTCTTATACAGGGGTGCGTCTTATACATGGGGAAATACGGTAAGTAAGTGCTTGAAATTAAGAGAGGAAAGTTACTCCTGGGTTAAACCATGTTGATTGCAGGGGAGTCATATTTCATCTGTTGCAAACAGTATTAGAGTTGAGAGGTGATGTTTCCTATCCCAAGTCTAAATAACAGTGTGATAGTAACGCTGGTCAGTATCTGTGTGCAGTAAGCAATTCACAGATATATCCCTGCATGCAAAGAACACAATTACCTTGACTCCCCCTGAAATCAACATGGTTTAGCCCAGGAATAATCTTACTCTCTTAATTTCAACCACTTACTTAAGTCTGGATCCAGACCATTATCTGTAACCTTTCTAGTATTACAGATAACTCAGTCCAGCGTATAGTCACGTAAGTTCCTGGGGCAAAGTTAATTACCAATAGATTTAGTATCCAGTGGTGTTAAACTGAATTCTCACACAGCTGGTAATATGTAATGGCTTCTAAATATCCAAACAGCTAATGGTGTAATAAAAACAAAGGTGCTTCAACCAAAAATGAACATAATTGAGTCAAAACCTCCAGAAAATGTTATAGGCTAAACTGCCTAAACTTCATACAGCTGGATCTATCTTGCCATCAGTGAACTGGTGGATGTGGGACAATACACGATGGTAAGACATTCCAGAAAAAAGAATATATATTGCAGATTGAGGCATTGGGCCTGATCCAGACCTACGATGTAGCGCTGAGCGTACTAATGCTCAGCGTTACATCGTGGGACTCCCCCTGACACTCCCCTTGTCCCATCGTATTTACACTCCCTTATGCCGGCTGAAAGCTACCCTAACTTCAGCCGGTGTAAGGGAGTGTAAATACGCTGGGACGGCAGCGCTAGTACGAAAACGCCGCCGTCCCAGTCTCATTACCCTCCCCCCGCCTACCTGCACTAACCTCAGCATAGTAACACTGGGGGACGCCGGCTCCAGCATTACTTCACGGAAGCTACCTACGATCGGGCAATTCCGTAGCAACGCCGGGTAACATCTACACTTACTGGACCTGATTCAGAGACAGACTGAAAATAAAAACTTAAAGTTACACCTGGGCTAAACCATGTTGATTTCAGGGGGAGTCAAATTTCATTTGTTGCAACAGTATTATAGTTAAAAGGTGATGTTTCCCAGCTCAAGTCTAATTAGCAGTTTAAAAGTGAAGCTGATTAGGTATCTGTGTGCAATAAGTAAAAGCAAAGCATTCTCCCTGCATGCATAGAATAAAATTAACTTGACTCCCCCTGAAATCAACATGGTTTTGCCCAGGTGTAACTTTAAGTTCTTATTTTCAGCCTCTGAATCAGGCCCACTATGAATAGGGAGATATACAAATAGTACAGTGAAGGAGTGATAAGCACCTTCATATTATCCAGACTTCCAAGCCATCCACATTTTACATGAAGATGGCACAGAAGTAATAAAATAGATGTCTACTGTCAGAATTCATAAAGAACAAAGGGACATGGATCTGGCCAAATATTACTAGTGAAGAATAGAACATATTCAAAGCAAAAGGGCCGTCAACAACTCTTTCCTGTCACTTCTCACAACAATGGAAAATGCTTGTTACTCACTATTGGGCCTGGCCTACGATGTTTAGCTCTCACATTCCTATTACATACTAGAAAATGTCAGCTAGAATCTGATTGGTCGCTATCAGCAACATCTCCATTTTTCCTTTCCTCAGCTTAGTAAATCTGAAGTGTTATAATCAATGCAGAAGACATATTTTTTTCTAGCTGATACATATAAACTGTTGCTAAAATTCTTCCCATAATGTATTTGTGTATATGAAGAGAGTAAAATAAAAATAGTAAAATAAATATAAAATATCAGCATTTAGAGACGTGCTTAAGAAACTTTACACACAATTGAAAACAAATATAGCGAGTATAATAGCATCATAAATATTATATAAGTATTTTATTATTATTGGTCACAAATGTATGTGTTTAGGTAGAAAGAAAACAATTAACCATGGACTTGGTTGCTTCAAAAGGTGTTGTAAGTACAAAGGGGGTGGAAGGTGGCTCAGGTCAATAAGTTTTCTAAACTTCCTATTTAAGACTACTTTTAAAAATGCATTTTTCTTCCTATAAAATAAAATCATATGTAAATGATCTGATCTAGGGCCTGAAATCTATAAAACTCAACAGACACTGTGTCCTTTCAAAAAAGGACCTACTCTCCCTGAATATCAGAAGAGGAGAAGGGGTGATTTTATCATCAATTAAAACCCCTCCCTTTTCTAAGAATTGACTCCTCCTCCTTATTCCTAGACTCCACCCACTATCTTCACCATATTTTTTACCCATCACCCAATTGTTCCCACTATACCTCCCTTTTCCTATTATTACCTCTATTCCCCTGTCTCCCCTCAGCTTCCTCTATACCCATCTCTCCCTATTTTTCGTGGATTTCGAACATAAATGCAATGATCTTAGCATTGCATCTGAATATGATCCTTCACGACCATATTAGTTTTATTCCATGCAATAATATTAAAATGGCAACTAACCTTCATAGTTCTCCGCTCTGCTCCCACCCCTCCTTGTCACAGCCCTGGACTGCACAGCTAATATTGCACCAGCCGCCTGCTCTAATACCTCCCCCTTCCATAAAACACAATGCGAAAGCACTCCAGCACCCAGCCAGCACATCTCTAGGAGGGGTGATCACACCCCTCTAAATCCACCCCTCAGAGTTGGTGATCTCCCCTACTTCCTGAAGCGTTTGGCAATCTCTCTGATGCTGATTCAGTTCCAGAAGTCACAGAATTTAATAATGATGTCTTAGTTCCCTGCGTTGAGGCCTATAGAGATGGCCAATTTTATTGAGGTCAAGATGTTATCACAGACTGGCAGTTATCAACATGGGGAGAGAAATAAAAAATACACTTTGGTCTCTTGTTAATCAGATGCAATGCTACCTACGTCTAACTATTCACAGTCTTCACAAAAATACTGAAATCATTAATTCACTAACAATCAATTAATGCGGATGCTGCCATTTTTATTGAGAAATAGATTTCTTGGCAGAACTAGACACACCCATGGGTGCAGAGCCTTGACAGTGCTACCACAATCTCCTTAATATTCATTTGTAAAAGTTGGCAGCCATGGTTAATGACAAAATAAAAAAATGACTTCCTCACACATAAAGCAAGTGTTCCAGAGATACAAAACAGGAACAGGCAATAAGATCCTCGTGAAAGACAAGAAATGTTGCTGTGTGTTTATCTATATACACACAGACTTAATCGGCTATTGAAAATGAAAATTCTAAAACACAAAAGATGGCGTTTGAAAGCCGTTACAGTCATTAAAGTTCCAAATTATTTTCTAACAATTTAAAGAGATGACATCGGACTACCTGGCACACAGATTGACCCTGCTGTGTCATTGATAGCTCCATGTCCGGATGTTCCCTTGGCCACCACAACCCACATGATTTATTTTAAAGGTATGTTACTGCGGTTTCTCTTTGTAACTGTTTAGTTTCCTGATTGTTATGTGAAACCAGGGGTTGGTACAATAGAGTATATCTGATCTGGATAATTAATGTTTATATGAAGATCTCTCCTCACATATAAAAAATAAAAAACCCCACAAAATAATACATTCTAGAAACATGTACACAGTGGTGGGAGATCTGTTAATAGAACATATCTTTTTTCTTCTTGATGATAGATGCACTTTAAAATAAGCACGAGTCAGAGACTGGCAACCTTCCACCCTCTGGCTGAGCATCAGGGGAGGTATCCAGCAGCAGCTGAAAACAAGCTTGTGTGTTCTCATGTATGCTGTACTGTAATCACAGGCTGTTTGTATGATGTGCTAGCATTATCTTTCTGAAATGTTTATTTTATTTTAATTCTTTATCTTTCAATGGGTCTTCTTACTAGTGTCACTGGCCTTTGTTTACAAATAAAAGGAAGGCAGATGAAATATTTCCTTGTAATTTGAAATACATTTCTGTCCTTACCTCCATTTATGTTATCTGCATTCCTGTTTTATGGAAGTACCAAATAGAAAAGGATTGCTCTCCAGTTGCAATCATGGGACCTGATTCAGTAATGCGTGCGGATGGGGATTTACACACATCAGTTGCATAAATCCCCTTGAAAGGTAACATCATATGGAACTGAATAAAAGGGGCCGGTCCATCAAATCCGCATGCCTAAATTCAGCCACACAGGTGGGATTAGGCAAGCACGTGATGGCCCGGGGTGGAGAACGGAACATCCGCACGGATCAGCGGTCGTAAGAACGTGCGTA
Organism: Limnodynastes dumerilii; assembly: GCA_011038615.1. Taxonomy (NCBI): domain Eukaryota; kingdom Metazoa; phylum Chordata; class Amphibia; order Anura; family Limnodynastidae; genus Limnodynastes; species Limnodynastes dumerilii. Next base: position 532,667 of record WWET01000132.1, on the reverse strand, counting down.
TTACCTAAGGTAGGTTTCTGGACAATTAAATGTGCAGAACTCCATATGAAACAGGGGAATGAGGGGGCGTGCACGTCCTTTCTCCGTGCCTATCAGATTTACGTGCATACGTAAGTCGCACTCAAATCTGAATCAGACCCATGTACTGTAGTTTTTGCATATGAGGTCATGAGTTTGATTCCCGGCCAAGGCCTTATCTGCCTTTACCCACCTAGTAGTTGTTAATTGGTTGCTAACAAAAAATAACCTGAGCCTAAGTTGATTCTGTGTGTGAGTATGTGTTAAGGAATTTAGATTGTAAACATCAATCGGGCTGATGTTAATAACAAATATTGGGCTGGATCTAGACCTAGTTAAGTGCTTGAACTTAGTTACTCCTGGGCTAAACCATGTTGATTGCAGGGAAGTCATATGTCATCTGTTACAAACAGTATTAGCGTTGAGAGGTGATGCTTTCTATCCCAAGTCTATATAACAGTGTGATAGTAAAGCTGGTCAGTATCTATGTGCAGTAAGCAATTCAAATATATATCCCTGCATGCAAAGAATCCAATGAACTTGACTCCCCCTGAAATCAACATGGTTTAGCCCAGGAGTAACTATGTTCAAGATTGGATCCAGCCCATTATCTGTACATCGCTGTGGAAATTGGTGGCACTTTAAAATTAAACAATAATAAAAACACACTTGCAATATTGTGCACCGTGCACTGGCACCCAAAGAGCTTCAAAAGAGTTTCATCTATACACAGTCTAAAGTTGGCCATGCACTGGAACAATTATCTAATGAAATTCTGTAACAATTGATGGCTGATTGATCTGATTTAGGATTCACAACTTCTTTTCTAGCTGCCGATTATATTATCTATATAGATCCACACTTCTTGAGTTCTTTCCCCCTCAATTTTAAGTTCACATATTGTGTATCACTTCTCCTATTTTATCCTATATTTCGCTGGTATCATCTGCCTATTGTAGATCCTCTGCCCAACAGAATAGCCCTTCTTGTTTCATACTTATTGATGGCAGCTACTCATAACTATGTGGGTTTTAATCAGTATAAAATAAAGTCATTTTAGTTTTATTTAGAGTATAGCTGCCTTGCTACGGATACATGAGTGCACTCATTATTTCCCTTATCTGTCTTCTTCTTTAGTTTGCACAATTATCTATCCCAGCAGGAGGGGACCCAATAAAAGGGAAGATTTCCCGCCAGGTGCCATACACCTTTACTGCCAATAATACTAGCCAGCCAATCCTAGCAGAAGAGGAAGACACTCACAGAAAAGGGAGCTGTTCAGTGAGCTGATTGGCTTAGCTTAAAATATTGGGTGCTAGTGCCCAATATCCTGACCATTCACTACAGTGATTATTGGCTCAATCAACCGATAACTGGATGATCAGGCCAATCATTGCTCTAGTGTATAGGCAACTTAACTATAGTGTACAAATGAAACCATTCCCTTATGATATCTGCCACAAGCAAATGTTCACATCCTCTAGTTTTCAGTAGCCTACCAAGTAACTTGCGCAGTTTTATTAAAGGTAAGTAAACTGATAAATGTACAAAATTTATACCCCAAGAAACAACTTATTTCGATGTGTGAACACATTTTATGTGCTTTTCCAGCACAGGCTTATATTATGCAAAATTTGCACATTTAAAATTAGCTTTTGGGGACTACAGAATTGCAACTGATATTATTTTTGACCCCTGTGAATATTTTGGTTCTGTGGTTATATTATTATTTATTATAATTTATTTATTTTTCTTCAAAATTTCAGGCCGCTACTGTATTTAATGAGCCATGATTTGCACAAAACCCACTCAAAATCCTTGGTTTCAAAAACTGATCCCAATTTTTACAATATAAAAAGATACAGCCAGCAAGAAACGCCTACAAACAGACCCCCCCTGTCAGCAGCAAGACGGTGTAAATCGCTGCTGACAGCTTGTAGTTTTGCATGAGAAATAAAAATAAGACTAATAATAACAATAATGCAGGTGATGATCATGTCTGGTGCTTTGGTCGTCGGCAAGGAGAACCCTGCTAAACTAGGTTATACAGACAGGAATGCATTATGGTACTAGACCTAAACTTCCCACACCCCATGGAAACATATGCACCTGATATGTGTAAGTCCCCATCCGCACGCATTTCTGAATCAGGTCCATCGATTGGTACAGAATTCTCCATCTACAAGTTAAGCAGCACACTAATCTTTGTACATCCACTCCTCTGGGTGGTATATAACCTTAATGTAACAGTTTAATACTTGAAAGTATGGTTTCAGGCCAAACTACCTTTCCTAGATCTTCAGGGGAAACAGGTGATCATATTCCACTGCATTGCTACAGATGCCTCAAGACCCTGGTCAGAGCTAGTCTGTGTTCTATCACAGGGGTTTACATTTGATCTTGAGATTGAGTTGAAACGCTTTAGTAATAATTTACAGGAGTGCTTTCAGTATATTCTTGTATAGACATTTTTTTAATTGCTTATGCTGAAAACATATGCACTACATGGACCTGGCAGCGATACAGGCTCTGAGAATTCTGGTGCGCGCTACAGGGTGGTAACTGTCAGTCAGTGCTTCTCTTTGGCAAAACGTTGTGCTTAGTGGGTGTCATGTACACTGTCCTAAGTATTTTTATTTCTGAATACCAAGTGGCCATTTTTAACCATCACACACATATTGCTGCTTCCTGACTGGAAAACTGCTGACAATAAATATATGCAGCACTTTTCCTCCATTCTCCGGAGGATGCCCGAGGGGTCCTAATCATTGTATGAAGGCTAAGAACATTTGTCAGCTTCATGACATAAGTGTTACTACTTAACCCTTTATGCCCCGGAGAGACTCGCGCTGCTCAGAGCTTTACATGGTTTAAATTGCAAATTTGAATGACAAAATTAAATTATGTCAAAATATAGTTTAACCCTCTCCCCTTTACACACGCACAAAAGATTAGTTTATATTAAGTACAATCCAAATGAATATGGATTCTGTGTATGGACTTGACCTTAATAAAAAGTGTATACACACACACACACACACACACATATATATATATATATATATATATATATACACCAGCAATTGCCATCAGTCTCCATTTTCGATTACAGCAGTGGTGCGGCTGCCAGAGCCTTTATTTCCTGCAGCCTAACCCTAACCTTTCTCTTGAGCCCTAACCCTAACCTTCCACTTCTTGAGCCCTAACCCTTCATGTCCCGCAGCCTAACCCTATACTTCCCCTTAATCCCTAACCCTATCCTCAGCCCTGCTGCAGTCTAAGCCCTAACACAAACCGCAGCAGCAGTTTTCTTTTGGGCAGGGGTAGGAATTGGTACCTGTTCCCAATAACAATTTTTGCATTAGCGAGCTTTTCCAACATAACACAGCTGCCATTCTGCTGGCGGCTGTATCATGTTCGAAATAGGCCGCACGTGCCGGAATCTGTATCCCCTTTACTCCCCCCACCACCACCTAGTGCAGACGTTGTATGCATCCCGCCACACCGCTGGATAGACTTCCTGACCAGGGGGTCCAGAGCAGTACTGGCGGTACTTTGCGTGCATGTGCAGTGCAAAATGTGGGTGTTTTCCACTTGCACACATACACACACACTCACTCACAGGGAAAAATATGACTGCATTATTGTGTGAATTTGCAAACTGTTATTTGATACACACAGACAAGCTGATTCTCATCACTGGCCTTCTACATTCATCTATGCATTGTTTCTATACTGCTGGTGGTGTCCTTGAACCCATACCCAGGTTTTACATTTAACCAACGTATGAATTGCTGCAGAGTCTGGTTTCATTAAGAAAATAACATACTGCACCACACAAATATGGGAAGACTGTGTACTGAAACGTTTCCCGGTGGCAGGAGACAGCAGACGCTGCTCTTACTGTTTCCCAAGAGTCTTAAGAAGTTCTAGGCCCGAGGCAATAGATTGTAGAACAATACCATGTTTTGTTGTCAAAACACTTGGATGATTTTGTTGTTTCGGGCAAACGTGAGGAGATGCTGAGAGAAGTTCCTTTCATCTGTGCCTCGCAGCATTTACAGAAACACAGCAGTTCCACCCTGCAATGAACTTGAGAACGCAAAAGAGACCTGTCCATACAGAGAAACTAGCAGGTTGTCACTGCCTGCCAGCTACAGCGTTGGATTGTGCACTAAATGTGAACATATGTTGCAGATAAAAACTTGCATGTTATAACAATTAGGTCATTCTGCTAATAAAGGGAATAACCTGCCCAAACCACAGATATTTTGTGAAATGTTATACCCATTAACTGCCCTCTTATATACAGGCAGACACATAAAGTCATAAGCTGGGTACACACACAACAAAATGGTCCTATAACCAGGATAACCATGTAGCAAGTACACACTGCCAATCCATGGGCAGATCTACTGATGCCACTACACTCACTGATAGTAAGACAAACTCTCGAAATGCGTTGGTTGGCAAACCAAGACTCAACTTGTGGCTTGCAGATTCTAGTCCCTTGACCCTTACCATCTATCAGCATACCCTGGCTCAGTGCTGGCCTCCTTCAGGCGGCATCCTGTGTTTTTCACCTACTCTGTCTACGGGCTCCATGGACCAGATCCATAATTAAGAGATGTAGAACAAAGTCTGCATTTCAATACAGTGTCTGTCTGCATGCCCATAGCAACCACTCAGATTCTAGCTGACATTCTCTAGTATGTAATAACATACCCTTTAACATTTTTTATTCAAAATTGTAATCATGTATGATAAGGTGTAAAATCTCATTTTACACCTTATCATATGAGCTAAGAATGCACAGGAGAGGATCTTGTCTCTTTAGCAGAGCTGTAGGTGTCTGTCCCCGCAGCGCTGCTATAGGGATCAGATGTTGAAGGACTGGAAGGGGAGTATAGGGGGAGGGAACTGCTGGGCCAGAATCCGGTACAGGAGCCTTTTTAGGCTTTAGACACTTAAAAAACAGTACTGTACCTGCTAAATAGGTACAGTTGGTGGGTATGTAATAATATTTGCTACATCTCCACTATTCATGTTCAGCAGTTTAGTAAATCTAGCCCTAGGAGTTAATATCAGAGTCCACACATCAGAAAGATTTATCAGTAATAAATATGTAAATATATATAT
>WWET01000132.1:508556-525912 GCA_011038615.1 Limnodynastes dumerilii | reverse complement strand
TATATATATATATATATCCCATGCATATTTAGACTTTTCTTTTGTGCCTCTACCCCCTGGGAGGCTAGGCTATTCCACTTATCTACTACACTTTCAAAAAAGAACCTTTTATGCACATTTCCTCAAAACCTCCCACCCTCCACTTCATACATATGCTCTTGCATTCAAATTTAGCTCCTCCTTTGTAAAATTCACCCATACCTGGCTTTATATATATATATATATCCCATGCATATTTAGACTTTTCTTTTGTGCCTCTACCCCCTCAGATGGGAGGCTATTCCACTTATCTACTACACTTTCAAAAAAGAACCTTTTATGCACATTTCCTCAAAACCTCCCACCCTCCACTTCATACATATGCTCTTGCATTCAAATTTAGCTCCTCCTTTGTAAAATTCACCCATCCTATACCTGGCTATACCCCTAGGTATATTTGAACACTGCTATCATGCCACCTGTTCCTTCTCTGTTCCACGCATTACATATTTATTTCTTTTATTCTAGGTTGCCTACTTTTTATCTGTTCCTTCCGGGAGATCTCGGAAGGAAGAAATAGATGGCGGTTTGCGGACAGGGCTTAATGACACCAAATATTTCTGATTTGGATACATATTATATACAGATCTGCCATTAGACATAATGAAATATGGTTTGGATGAATAAACAAAGACAAAGTGGGGACATGGACTGTTAATTAGGATCCACTGTAACAGCTAAACAATAAGACTGTTTACATAGTAGAGCCAAGAAAAGTTCAGCAACATAGAACATCCACATTAATTTAAAACATTTTTGTCTTTTGTTAACAACAAAGTTATCCTTTCTTTCAAAATTAAGGAATAAGAAAAATTAGGAATGTTTTGAAGCACCACCTAGAAGCTTGCATGAGGTAGTCATTGGTGAGAATGCTTATTGAGAATGTTGGGGATGATGAATGCATTAGAACCTCATTACAACCAATAATGACCAAAAAAATGTGAATAACATTATATAAAAGGCTTGTAACAGACAGAGACCGAATCATGACATCACTGAACTATTATTTGCACAGAAAAATGGTCCTAACCACCTTGTTCCAAGGTCTCCTCCAATTCACTTTGGTCCTTTTAATTTGCAAGTTTTCATCCCATTCATTTATTCATGTGAAAATCTTAAGTCATTTTTGGAGCAGAATTGACCATGTGTCTAATTAAATTTAAAAGCAGAAGAAAGTTGTCCTCTTAAAGCAGATTGAAATACATGACTAGTTAAAGAGTGACGTGAAGTACAACAGACTAACTTTGGTAATAACTTAAACCAATTGACATAACATAAAACTGTTAGCCAGCGATTAAATGTAATATCCAGAGCAAATCGTGTACAAATCGTGTGGAGTGCCCTCAATACAACCCAACTGAGAGCAGACTAATTGCATATTAAATTGTACAACCAAATTATAAATGTCTACAAAATTCATCAATTAAAAAAAAAAATATCGTGTGCTAGTGCTTTCTGTTATACTGCTCCTTCTCAGTCCAGTGTCTACATCATATTTTCATTTAGCTTGTTGTGGGTTAGAATGGAGTACAGCACTTTCCAACTTGGGCATAACCATTCCACCAGTTCACAGTTTCTTGACTTCTCCTTATTCATCACTGATTTTTCACTACTCACTGTTTGTGGTATAATTTGACAAGAATATGGGACCCATGCTAATTTCTAAAAATATGAAGTATGCAAATTAATTTAGTTCAATTAATGTACATGCAGAAATGCATTTTGGGCAGTACATGTGGTTAGCACTTCTGCCTCACATGGCTTAAGTCATGAGTTCGATTCCAATACAAGGCCTGTGCTGAGTTTATATGCTCTTCCAATGTCTGTCTTAGAATGTAAGATCTAATGGGGAAGGGACTTATATGAATGATTAAAAAAATGGTAAACTATTATATAAAAACCTGTTAATAAATATTTGAGTTCTATTTGATTTATATATATTTCAAGATATATGCAACTTAATATTGAACACATGGACTATGTAACTTTACACAGTAACATAATGTTTAGAAAATGGTCTAAACCTAATACACACCACCCTCTCTGGCATGAGTGCAGAGATGTATTTGTAGACTTAGTGCCAGCCTCTGACAACTTAATGACAACTTAACAAATAACCGATGATGATGATAATAATAATAATAATAGAGTTACGTGGATGCAGGTTGCTCAATTGTCATGGGCACTGTGCCAGATGTAACCTCTGCTCCCATAGTAATGGCACTGACCATCAGTAATGGTCCTCCTGTCATGGCAGATTAAGACTATCCTCATATCCTCAGTCCTCCATATTCTATTAAGAATATAGGGCTGGATCCGGACTTCAGAAAGTGCTTGAAATGAGTCACTCCTGGGCTAAACCATGGTGATTGCAGGGGAGTCATATTTCATCTGTTGGAAACAGTATTAGAGTTGAGAGGTGATGTTTCCTATCCCAAGTCTAAATAGCAGTGTGATAATAAAGCTGGTCAGTATCTGTGTGCAGTAAGCAATTCAAAGATATATCCCTGCATGCAAAGAATACAATTACCTTGACTCCCCCTGCAATCAACATGGTTTAGCCCAGGAGTAACTAAGTTCATGCACTTACTTAAGTCTGAATCCAGCCCATTGCCTTTTGGTTTTTCCTAGCTGCACTTAAGAGCTAAGCTGCGTGTCCCAGCATGTTTTGTCACACGTCGACTTGATTGTCTTGTAACATGTTGTTTCTTTCCCAATAGCCTAAATAGGAATAAAATAATTTGTCAGACAATGGGTTAAAATAAATTGTTTTCCTCTAGCTATTGAGAGCAGCAAAGAGAACCCTCATCAAGGATGTAGTTGAAAAGATTAAAAAAATATATAATACAACACACGTGGCCATGATTATCTATGCAGTTCAGATCACCACCGTTGAAGCGGTCTAAGCAGTAACATTAATAAGGCCCTGGTTGAGGGTGGCTGCAGAATACAGAGCAGAGACGACAATGGGTAATTGACGTTGGAGCGATCAATGCTCACGCTAGCTTTGTTTAATGTCAGTATCCTTTGAGCGCACATAATCTGTTAGAAGATTTAGCAAAACGGTATCATAATAAATACAGATTACATGGCAATACATTGCAGAGGTCTGTTGGGCAAAGCTTAGATTCTGAGCTTCATTCTTGCAGTAACATATTTTGTGATGTTTTAATGTATTTTTTTTCTAATTTTAAAGTAAAGTAAAAATATTTTATGCTTAGAACAAGTGTTGTATTACCTGATTTTAACCACAGTGAGCTTTCTAACATACATATAATTTAATCCATTCTTTGTTGGTGATTTTTGATTTCTTGGTGGTTGGCTCCTCTTTTTACCAGCTTGGGACATTATTGTTCACTATTTGTTGAAGACATTTGAAGACAAACATGTAAAATGTAAGATAATATATCTGAGACTAGGTATACTTATGTCAATAATCTGCTAACAGAAACAGATATGTATGTGTAAGCAGTGGCCTTTCTACCGTGTGAGCAAGGGGTGCAGCTTCTAAGGGGCCTGTTGGAGAGGGGGGCCTGTGGGTGCAGGGAGGTAAGCTGTCAGTGCCAAAACAATATTCTGTCTTACACAGTGAGACTCTTGAGGTTAAAGATATGATATACTGTGGTGTGCATGTTGCAGGGGTTTCCTTGCAGGTCTGGGTGCAATACAATGGAGGAATATCACATCTGTCAACGACGTGAACGACTTTACATTACATTACTTTGCTTCTGCATTTACTTAGATTATTTAAGATCACAATGCATAGCAGCATAGTAAACTACAAATCTAGATATATACATTCAGGTTATCTAGATAACTAGTGAGAGCTTATATAATGCCCCGGGTGTATCCAGGGAGCCTAAGATGGCTGTCATTCTCAAGTTTTTATGTGCTTTTATGTGTGCGTGTTATTAATACCATGTATAACCAGACATTACATGGCCTAGACATGCCGATAAGGTTGTGCTTGGTAGGAGCAGAGGGTACATTATCTGTGGCAGGGAGGTCACACAGTGGCTTCTTTCTCCTCTGCACACCCACTGAAACTGCTGTGAGGGAAGCTCCTATCACCACAACGCTGACTTTTGTCAGAGAAGCTCCCTGCAGATTCAGCGGATCAGAGGCCTCAAGGTGACCTCCACGGTGCTAAACCGATTGTCTTGCTCCTTTACACCATTATTTGCCAGCCAGCCCTTTCATAGTAGAGAAGACAGGAGGTCAGAAAAGACTTCAGTAGGTAAATAAGCTGTTTTTTTCTTTGTTTTTTGCAGGACGCTATTTTTCACAAAATCACATTTATATGGGCAATCTTGTGAGTGTATTATAATGTATGTAGACACAAAATTGTCTGTCGAAAAACCTGCCGCCTAAATTTTTTGTACTGGTGCCTAGATACTAAAAGTATTTGTTTGAGCCTAGACCTAAGTCACTTCATCTTATTGCAATTTGTTCTCAAACCAAAACCTTTAGGGGGATATTCATTTCTGGCTTGCAGCGTTCATATACAAAGGTAGCCTAAAACTAAACAGTCCAATAGAGATGCCTTTATCTTTATGAACTCAAAGAGAGTCTGCGCACATTTCAACTACGCTCTGAAGTTAACAGCTCCCATTACATGCTTTACTGTATTACATGTTGCAGCTTCATAACTATAGGCTATTACACACTGTGCTTCAGGAAGGCCATGTCTCAGTTTCAGTGTCTCTAAGCAGTATATCTGTGGGAGGTGGAAGTGCTATTCCAAAGAAGCCTGCAGCCCCAAAGGCAGTGGTTTTAGGAGACAGCATGTTTTGGAACTTGTCAGAATGGATAATCTAAATTAGGAATCAAAACATTGGGTGCTGAGTAGCAAAAAAAAAAAAAGAGAAATCAAAGTGAGTCCTTGTTACCAGTAGAGTCGACAGTCTCACTTAATGCAGAGGCTCCAGTGGCCAAAGCTGCTGACATACCATCTCTTGTCTGGGGTCGCTGACAGAGAACTACTGAAAAGCAGCACAAACAAGCTGCAAACATTCCACTAGAGTTACTTACCAAAGGTTGTTGGTGATAATAACACCTTTATGTAGTAGAGTTTACAATCAACTGGGGTGAAATAAGAAATGTATTGAGAGTATTAGTTTCACATAATAAGAAAGTAAGTCTGCTGTCGTCAGGGTGCCCAAATGATGACTTGCATCAATAATACAATATAATTGCTTTGTATGACATAGTGAAGCCAAAGCAGGAAAAACATCTATTATGTTTAGCAATCGTCCCTTTCCCTGTTATGTTGTCATGGATGAAATATGCAATGCTACCTGGCCTCTATTTTATTTCCTTTACTTGTGCAATCGCAGTGTCTCTGGATACCTCAAACCCACTCCGTGCTTTTGTTTTAAATAAGCAATTAAAGTTCTGAGGAAGTGTGATAAAATGCTCGGTGGGCAGTCTCTCCCGTGATTTTGGTGAATGTTAACACCATCACACGCTGGACAATCTTGAAATAAACCGTTTTATATACAAACATGTTTTAATTATATATTTCTATCAGGGTTGTGTTGTTTTTGCTATTTTTTTATTTTATTTATTACTGTGCTCTGTTTAAGTAGATTGTCTTTTCCTGACCTATAAGTGTGTGGGGAGATTACTTTGCTTATCTTGACAGTGGTAAGGTTTGTGCCATTGGCAGCACCTCACTAAACACAATCCATTGCCATCTGCAATTAGACACAAGTCTGACTACTCTACGTAGATTGCGTATATGCGGTCTTTTAGACCGTATATACGCAATCTACATATCAAGACAACACGCAGATTACGTACAATAGCTACTACGCATGCGCAGTAGCTATTGTTTATTGAATTACGTCGTAGCTATTGTTTATTGAATTACGTCCGTCTATGGAAGAGGGACGTAGTTCTGGATCCGGCCCAATGTCTTGAACAAAATGCATAAGCAGTATAGGATTAAATAGATCAGCCTTTAATTGTGTTAATTAAATGCACACATCCAATGATTACATTGACACAGCAAAACAATATGGATCACCAACTTAAGAGTGCTCGAGGGGCTACCTTAACTTTTCCTGCGCAAATGTTAGTGTCCGCAAGGCACTCAGAGTCTTGCCCCTCTACCATACATGCGGGACTCATTCTGTGCCAATGCGTGAATCAGTCCTAAGTCAGCCAGGCAATGTCTGGGAATCAGTCGGCTGTGGTTTCCATGCATATTTTTGAATTCTGTTCATGTACAGTGTATCCGCTCGTAAAAATGCACTCAGAGATTCTGCACTTAAGTGTGCATCAGGGCCCTGGTAATCGTGCATAAGAGCTACTGACCAATCAGGAATTCTTAAATCTGACTCCTCAATCACATATTTTAGTGAAGGGCAACTATTCTTCTCTTGTCACATTACTTGTACATCTAATCATTATATGTACAAAAGCTCTAGTTTCTAGTAGCCTACTATACACCCTTTGCCATTGACGTCATTAAAACATACCTGTCATCATATAATATATCATTACTGTTTATCTACTACAAAATTCCCTATGTATCGTACAGTATGCAATCATGCAGTTTCCTGAAACAGTGTTTACCCTGACATCCTTTCAGCCAATCGGCTATGTCCTATCCTGTGCAGCATCTTTGCACTGCAGAGCAGTAGAGCAGTACTGCGTGTAGTTCTGATGAGCAGTGAGTGAGTGAATGCCACTTTTAAGTATTTTGAACCTCAGGACCCCATTATCTTACAAAAGACAGGAGTTAGCTGCTTAATAGTCCATTGAGAGCATGAGGCTGAATGCTGAATTATAACATACTATTTTGTGCCTATAACCATTGCATTCATATCTGAATTAAGTTTAGTTTTGCACATTTTTATGAGGGCGTCTGATTTATTTATGGTTCTCCAATCATGTCATTGCAGTTGAAAAGGTTCATTTATCTCTTCAGATGTGTGTACGTAACCACGGAGGGTTAACAAATATTTGGATGCATTTTTCCCATTCAAAACAATGGTCCATTCATTTCAATGAAGCCAAGTGCTGCCTGCAAGAAGTGAATAGGCAATGGCACGAATAGATTCCTGGTATTTTAATAGTCCCTGACCCCTCCATTTCTATAGCCATTTAATCAATCTCTAACAGTGATCAAAACAGAGAGTCCCTAGGATACCCCTCCACCCTCCCTTTCCAGCCAATGGCATTGCATCTAGCATCAGTCCAGTTTACAATCACTGGCCACATCCATACCCCCGCATGCTTTATGAACTGCTGAATTACGCAAGGTAGAGGAGAGTGTGCGTCCCTGTCACTCCCCTCTAATTCCGAACCTTACCTTAACTTTCACACATTCATCTGCTTATCTGGTCTTCGTCGCCTCTGTACCTTCATTTGAATGTCTATCCCTGCGTGTATGGTGGGGATACGGCATGCGTACCTGAAAGGTCGGCCTCTTCATCATACCTTCAAGTAACATCTGGCGCACGCATGTTACTTTTCCGTGGGACGTACGCAAAAGACTTTCTTAAGTCCCCTGACGTTATTAGCTCTGGATCTGGTCCATTCTGTGGCAGAGCTACTAGCAAAGCATTTTGAATTGTATTCATTTTATATGCATTGCTTGGAGAGCCTGTACTGAATAATAGCTCCCATAACCTTCATGCAAATTGTTTTAATCAAGCATTAAGACATTCATTGCTAATTTTATATATTATCTAGTAATGTTCTGACATAAATAATTAAAATTCTTCTCAGAGTATTCAATTAATTGACTATTAAACATATAAAGTATACAGAAGACCAACCATTCTCAGACCAACAATGCTTATAACAGCAGCTTCCTTACATACGGACAGCTTTGGGCTGATCCAGAGGTGAATGTATGTGCGATGGCGTGATTTCGGACAATCAAGATCAGAACACAACTGGCACTTCAGCCCCTTGTGCTCTTGAGGGCTTACTGTGGAAGGGAAGAGGTGGAGGCACATAGTCAGTGTACACTAAGGGCAACCTCATGCAATTGCAGGCACACCAGAACTGAACACAGATGTTACACATGACCTGTGGCTGTTTTGGTGTAACCTGTGCGGACTAAGGCCAGGAGACTAACACTAGACTATTTCCAATATCCCGGGAGAGCTACCAAATCTCCCACAATGGGCTTAAGGCCATGAGTTTATGCAAATCATGTGCTCAATTCCCAACCCGTCTATCAACACTGCTACGGCGCTTGATGACGTCAGTTGGGTGTGTAAGAGGTGTGCTTTAAGGTGTCATTAATCTCTGCCTCCATACCGGCATCTGTTTCTTCCCTCTGAGATCTCACAAATAGAAAGTCGGAGACCTTAGCCTACTTCAGACCATTGTGTTAGTAATACAAAGGTTTTAGAATCACTGCTTCAGCATTTTGTTGGTATAAAAAAACTTTGTGTACTTATTTTTTTTTAAAATATAATTGTATTGAAGAATAATAATCATCGAAAAGATAATACATCACATCTCTTGTAATCACTTTGGGCCTGATCCAGACCTATGATGTAGCGCTGAGCGTACTAACGCTCAGCGTTACATCATGGGACTCCCCCTGCTCCATCGTATTTACACTCCCTTACGCCGGCTGAAGGCTACCCTAACTTCAACCTGCGTAAGGGAGTGTAAATACGCTGGGACGACTGCGTTAGTACGATAACACCGTCCTCCCAGCCTCATTACCCTCCCCCCGCCTACCTGCTCTAACTGCAGCGTAGCAACGCTGGGGGACGCCCCCTCCAGCGTTACCATGCTGCTGCTACGGATGCCCGATCCACGATCGGGCGTTGCCGTAGCTACGCCGGGCAACATCAGTCTTTTTAGACGATCTTACGCTGCTGCCCGGCGTATTAACGCCGTGCAGTGTAGTTCAGGATCGGGTCACATTTCAACATGCCAGTAATATGATATGTCAAAATACACCTTGTTCTTGTTTACACATAACCAGCATGAAAATAACTATATGTATAATCAATGCACCCTACTCAAATATTAGCAAATGTAACCTCAGTGGATCGGGCGTCCATAGCGACGCTGGAGGGGATGTCCCCCAGCGTCCCTGCGTTCAGGTTAGTGTAGGTAGGCGGGGGGAAGTAGTTTAATGAGGGTGAGAGGGCGGGCTAGGCGGCCATACACTCCTGTGCGAGCGTATGGCCCCTGCTTTAGTAAGCACAGCGCATCGGCGTAGGTCTGGATCAGGCCCAAGGAGGCTAGACGTGGCTGGATCCACAATTGAAGAATACTCTTCCTAGCTGCCGCTGAAACAGCCAACATAAGTTTTTCCAACCTTTGGACGCTCTGTATTCCTTTGGAAAGATACCAAAAATGACCCATTCCGGTGTCAGTAGGAAAGATTCTTTGTGTACTTATTTAATAATAATTTTAAAAAATCATTATTATATTTTCTGCCTACATTCATTCTCGGATGTGGTGTTAGTGCATTCACACTGCGATTGCTGACACTAATCAAAGCCACCATTTACAGAAGACATTACATTGTACTACCCTGCTCTTACTTAATGTATATGGTCGCATAGCTGCATTAAGCTTGGCTACTTTGTGTCTGTACTCTGGTTGCTGTAATTGCATAGCTTCTTCTGCCTGCACCTTTGTATCGCACAAATCCTGCCCAAGTTTTGTGTTCAGAAGTACAGGGCGCTCGATGTGCGCTAATTTACATGTCTCTAAATCTGCTTCCTTATATCATGATCCGAAACAAGGGATGACAATGTGATTTCTGACTGGTTGTAAAGAAAACATTATAAAGAAAATTATTAGAAGCTAAAAAAAAACCTCTCTTTGATTCCTTATTTTGCTTATTGCAATGTCTAAATCCATAGGGCTATATTTACTAAACGTCTGAAAAAGAAAAATGGAGATGTTGCCCATAGCAACCAATCAGATTCTAGCTGACATTCTCTAGAATAGAACAGGAAAGTGAGCTCTAGAAAGCTCCATTTGGTCTTTTGAGAAGTTTAGTAAATCTAGCCCTTAATGTGTTTTAGAAGTTATTTATTTCTGGTTATTTTTTGAAGAATCCGAAGTATTGATTGACCCTAAATATCAGCCCAAAACATGTGACCAATTGCTTGATTTTATTTAAAGACTAGCTAATATTGGGCCAGATCCATACCTACGTTTCCATTACGTTTCAAGGCTTAGCGTATTAATGCTAGCGTATTTTCTATGCACTCCCCTCGGCTGCATGTATGTTTGCCGTTTTACGCTTGCTAAACCCACCTTAACTTTTGAAAGCGTAACTACTGACGTATGTAAAGGCTTCACGCCGAAGCACGCCCATACTGTACGATTTAAATGCCTCACCCCGCCTCCGAAGCGTGATTACGGGTGTCGTATGGATGTCATGCACCTTCGTTCGTAGTTACGCTGTTGATACGAGGCTGGTACGTACGTTCAGAGTTACATGCCGTAACATCTGCCGCGCACATGCCCAGTACATCCAAAACAGCGTTTTTACGTCACCGGCTAGTGTAAATACGCTAACGTACTTAGGTCTGGATCTATCCCATTATTGTTATTATTATAACATCATAATTTTTATTAGCAATCATTTTACGGTTTTCCAATATAACTATCAACAAATTGATTTGGTCATTAATGGGTTGATTCACTGTTTTCTAATATAATGGAGTTTTGGTGGAAAGCCACTGATATCATTTTCTATATGATGGTCTATATCAAGTCTTACCGTGCTTCTCACCATCCTATAGATGGACATTTGCAATGTAACAAGAAAATAAACAGCTTGTGACAATGTAAAACTGGTTCCCTGGTAGGTCTTGCGTGTGTTTATGAGGAATGTGTGAGCATTCCATCTTATTTACACCTTCCCACCCTTTATAACTACACACATGCAACCTCACCACAAAACACACGCAGCCCTCCTCACCACAAAACACAAACACACAACCCACCTCACCACAAAACACAGAAGGGAATACCCGATATCCAGCCTGGAAACAAAATCTAGAGTTTCTGACCTCAGGCACCCTGAAGGAATGATCCGGCAAAGGTTTAGATAAACATAACTACCTATATAATGCTTCTCCATGCTTTTAAAACGTATTTAGTGATTCAGATTGAAGCTCAAACTACAGCAGTCTCTTAAAAATAATAATAATAATAATAATAATTACCAGTTTCTTCTCAGTGGGAATGCCATAATATTGCAGTCACATATTTGTGGGAGAATCATACTTAAGAGCCAAAACAGAGAGGTAGGGCAATGCAAATCTAAATAAACGAAATAAATCTAAATATCTGTCTCCTGATTGACACTTTGGGCTAAGACAGCAGCCTAAAGAAACAAATCTGTGCAAGAGTCAAGCATGGACCTCAGTGCTAAATTATAATGACAGTAATATGTCAAAGCAACAAAAAATGAGTGCCAACTGATTATTTGAATGTCATTACCCAGAATTCGCGTCTGCAGCAAAACACTCAATGGAGCCTATTCATCACAATTACACATTTACCGCAATCTTACTCGTAGACTGTGATATTTCATGCAGATTTTATTTCAGTACATTCAGCCATAAATGCAATAATCAGACAAATAGAAGCCAAAAGATGTTTGCCAAGTTATCTCAAAGTCATTTCAATGTTTCTACATAATATTGCTCTGGATTTAAACACAGACTACTTAAATGTTACATTAAGTTCAAATCTAGCCAGCAAGTCTCTCTCCCTCTCTTTCTCTCTCTCTTTATGTAATTATGTTTTCTTTAATAAATAAAAGTATAATATTGTATTTATTTTACCTTTAAGTCCAAGAAATCCAATTGTAAGAAAATTAGCAATAGAATGTTGGCTTTGGTGTGAATATTGGATTTAAAGACCCCATGTATGCAATCTACCTAATAAAACACTACATAGATAACGTAAAATAGTTACTACGCATGCAGTTTTGAGGGAGCACTTGAATGTTTGGAGGGTGGATAGTCTAACAGGCAATAATAAGTTATTCCAGTGCAGCAGGGCAGCAATTTTGGCAGTGGAATTGAGAGGTGGTAATCAGGTGGAAGGTAAGGCGGACGCTGTTGGTAGAGTGACGGGGCCAGGAGGGAGTACGGATAGACATGAGAGAGGAGAGGTAGGGTGCTGAGGAGAAGGAGAAAGCTTTGTAGGTGGTGGTGAGGTGTTTGAAGAGAATTCTGAAGCAGCCAATGCAGAGATTGACATGGGGGGAGGTAAAGGTGAAGTGGTGGGAGAGGAAGATTAATTTGGACGATGCATTAAGTATGTTTTAAGTATTAATATAACAAAATAACTATAACAAACATCTTAGTATTACCCTTTCACTCACTTAAGCTGGAAGGATTTTGGTTCAAGCATCCAGTTAATAGGATTGAACCAATATTAGCTGTAGTGTGTAGACAAGATTTCTAAAGCGCTTGGGTCAGATAATTAAATCTTTTGTCATTCCTAAAATATATCAGCCACAGTGTAATGATATCCTGTAGTGTGTGAGCATTTCAAATCAGACCCTGCATCTCCCATATTTATTACAATAGTAATAAAGTAATGAAAGCTCGGCATTTCTGCAGAGCTGCACAGCAGCCTTCATGGATTCACTGAGTCTAAAAGGCAGAGCTTTCATTGTTTTACTACTGCTATACATGCAGAATAATTCTAGAACACACTCGCTACTCCGCCATCTAAATAACGCAGCCAAAGCGCTCCTACCACTCATTGGTAGTCCGGCGACCTCCCAACCATCCCAGAATGGATTGCGAGGATTAAAAGCTATGAGAAGATGGATGACCTCCTACTTGCACCAGGGGTGGGCTACACGAGGTATCAATACACTCACTTGGTTCCGATGGCTTGAGTTCCAGTGCACGGACCGTTATAAAGAACTCTTGAGACAACACGTAACAACAGACCCTTTTTCCTGGGCAATAAACTGTAAGCCTCATTTTACCTGCCCATCTGGTAGAGGCCCTCTTCACAGACATATTACAATCTCGCCAAGAACATCATTGTTAACCCTGGGAAGCCTGCAGAGTCTGATGAAAATGGGCTTGAGCCAGAAATGGATGAGCTGCCGAAATTGTAGTATGGCCAGCGTTATACCTTCTCAGTATCTTACGAAGTCTGCACCTGCAGCCTGTCTGTCCCCATCATAGCTGACACCTGTTGCAATATGATAAACAGGTGACTTCTAAAAATAAAATAAACAATTGGTTTTTTTTGGGCAGTTTATGCCTAATATGGACTTTCCAACATCCTTGGGAAGCACCATAGGTCAAGAACATATTATATAACTCTGAAATCTTTTCCGCATCAACATGCACAAGTAATTAAGCATATATTTATGTGTTGCTCTTTGAATGTTACTTCTACGACTCTCTTGATAGATGCCTAATCTGTTTTATAAAGTTATGCTATGTCCCCAGAGTAAACCAGTTCCTCTCAGGTTACCATATATTCCTGGGAACAGTAAGATACATTTTAAAGGTATTTGCATTTCCTACTAGGATGGGTCTGCACAAACTTACAAAAGACTGAAGAGGCAGACATATAGTGTGTGAAATGAATCTTCTATATACTGGACTATAGAAATGTACACTCATCAAAAAAATAGATCACATTTACAAAAGTATTTGCTACTATATAGTATATTTATAGACAGATATGTGCAGATATTTATTGTATCATATGCGTGTGAAGTCACTCATTCTTGTCACTCTTCTGATTATAATTCTGCCACGCTCTGTATGTGGCTCTCTCCCTAGACCCTCCTACCCCCCCACTGCTGTTTAACTTGGCAGCAGTAGCTAGAATAATTTGTTTCCATTGCAGTGAAGCCCTAATTACCTGGAATAAACTTTTTACACTAAGTGTGTTTGTTTAACAAACTGGCCCTTTCAGAGCCCTAGCGAAGGCTGATTGATGAGTGCTCAACCGGCTGTGGGTCCGAGCCGCCTGACGCGTCTTCTTGCATTAAAGGAGTAGTGTCTGCGGCTAAAAAGGCCTCTCTCTGTCCTACTGTAATCACATGTGACACCTCCAATGTTTGGCTGGGGCTTTCGCTAGGACGCAGCTCACAAATATTTATGCTTTTAATTTAGGCTTCTTTTTCTAGAGAGCTAATTTTATACAGAACAGTCCTAGCTTGGGGCGAAGAGAGCACAGGACAGGGGCTGTTCTGACTCCCCCGCATTCACCACCATGTATACCTGCATCAGAGATGATAAATAGTCAACACATTGACAGATTAAGCCTAGGGAGTCCAGAATTATGAGGAAGTAGTGCTAAGGAGTGTAGAGTCTGTGTGTCAAGGGGATTAGTGATAGTATACCCGCATTACATTCATTAAATAGTTGGTGCGCTGAAATGGAACTTTCTATAGTAAAGTAAGTGTTTTAGCCAGGACTAAAATGACATTGGGACACCATAAAAGGCAGCAGCAATAGTCAATATTGATGACCATAAATGTAGTACAGGGATAACGAGGCTTTGCTTCTTCTACGATGTATGCAGAAAACAGTGGCATGGTGAGTAACACAGTTCTAGCAGCTGTGCTGTGATTATCATTTCTGACTCATTACAATATACGCGTCAGATCTATTTTTTGCCAAAAATGGAGCAATTGCTGTTTTTTTGTCCGTTACATGCTAATTTTAGGTTATAGAACCAATGTAACTGGAACACACTAATTAGCAGGAGGTCATGATGTATGGATATGTTTTCTAATTGAAAAAACTATGCAGCACTTTTATAAAAACACACATTGCCTTTGCAAGCTAACCTAGGTGGGAAACACATCCTAATAAGACACTGAGAAGCCTACATAAGTCATTGTTAAAGTCATTGGGCTGCATCCAGATTTAAGTAAGTGCTTGAAATGAGGTACTCCTGGGCTAAACCATGGTGATTGCAGGGGGAGTCAAATTAATGGTATTCTTTGCATGCAGGGATATAAATATCTTTGAATTGCTTACTGCACACAGATACTGACCAGCTTTACTTTTACTTGTTAATTTTAAGTGTTATTTAGACTTGGGCTGGGAAATGTCACCTCTCAACTCTAATACTGTTTTGCAACAGATGAAATATGACTCCCCTGCAATCACTATGGTTTAGCCCAGGAGTAACTCATTTCAAGCACTTACTTAAGCCTGGATCCAGCCCATTATCAGTAACCTATTTTAAACCAATGAATGTATTATGTTGTTAATGTAAAATAAATAAAACTGGAATAGACCTGAAAGATTATTATTTGGGAGAGACCATTTATCCCAAATGACATGTTGTCTCCAGGTGTGGTATGGAACTCCGATGGTCGCAAAGCCAACAGGTAACCTAACATGTTGCCACTGCAAGATCTCCCCTTGGCAGATGCCTCCCGCGTAGACAGCAGAGGTTGTGAGGTATAAGGGATTATGAGCAGGAATAAACATACAGAAGGAGGGAAACAGGTCACTGCTCGCTACCAATAAAATATCATTACATTGCTTATAAATCATTTTAAATCCATTTTTTAAGAGTATTTAATTGATGTAATCTCAAAAAACAATATTTTGACTTTCATTACAAAATTAAACAAAATATCACATTTGATGATAATGCATCTGTTACAACCAGGACCAGTAAACCCTCACTGCACTCCCGGCCCAATGAAAGAAGCCTTTGATGTGCCATCTACTGTCCATGGTACTGAGAAAAGAAGTGGAAAGCAAGAGGGTCACACTGTCCCACACTGCAAATGCAGGAATTAGAAGACTAAGAAAAATGGAGATAACAGTGGATGCAAAGATAAAGCTGTGCATGTAACTGATCCGACTCATCCCTATGAATCACAAGGCGCACATGCTTGTTTATACATACATACATACATACATACATACAATGATTCATTATCTTAGTATAGCAACCAATTTAAAAGGCTAAGTGAGTCACACCAGGTAATTGTCCTCTGCAATCCAGTTTCTAAGCACAAGCACCGTGTCTGAAGTACAGGTCACAGTGTTGGTGAATCTATTCACTGGAGCTGTAGCAAGTTTCACTCTCAGTCAGTAAATGAGGCCTAATAACAGGGAAGAAGTCCTTTTGTGAGCAGGACACTGTGAAGCTGGGTGCACACTAAATACATTTCACACCATGCAATATATTTAAACGATTTTATGAACGAATAAAAGTCCAAATGAGCATGTGAACATACAGACTGCACCTGATGTATCGGCAGCTTTGTAATGTTATTATTATTTTACCACCTGTTCTTCTAACATTGTTTGAATAGTAAATTCAGGAGGCTTAAAAGATCTGTGCAATGTACTTTGACACAATAAAGCACGATGGTTGCAGCATACACACTAACACAATATCGCTCCGAACACTCATTTATTGTTTGATTAGATCAGTAATTGTGTTATAATGCTGTACTGTGTACCCAGCTTAACCCCTTAATTGTAATTCTGTGCCTCATTCTTATACCTA
This sequence comes from Limnodynastes dumerilii, assembly GCA_011038615.1. Lineage (NCBI taxonomy): Eukaryota > Metazoa > Chordata > Amphibia > Anura > Limnodynastidae > Limnodynastes > Limnodynastes dumerilii. The sequence continues at coordinate 509,400 of WWET01000132.1, read as the reverse complement.
GTGAGGTGATGAACTGAATTGTTATTCAAGCCACAAATATAAGCACAGCACTGGATGTATGGGAAATATATACTTATTTATTTATAGGCAGAACATATATTGCGGGTAAACTAGACACAGAGCATGGTTTATTTCCTGTTACACTTAACACTGGAAATGCTGTAGTGGATTAGAGAAAAGCTCCCTTAAACACAATCACTGGGTCACCTGACCAAAAGGTCTATTAAGGATCTTAAAACAGCATCAATGTGACTGAGCTCTACTTGTAACTGACTGTGCTTATTCCAGCTAGATCCCTTGCACTAGCTCCATGCATCTGTACAGTGCACAGCCAGCAGCATGACAGGTAATATCTGGCTAGTTAGATAGAAAGTTTTAATGACACTGCAGTCAGAGCAATTAAGAGTGAAGAGAGAATATGAATTATACTGTTCCTATGGAAACCAGTGCAGTAAAAAGCCAAAATGACAACTCGGCTCAGCACAAAGTAAAACAGCGAGAGAGGAAGGACCTCTGGTGATTGGGATGCTTCTCTTACCTCTAGCTCATGCCTGCAGCTAATGTCAAAGAGCTGTATACATGCCAAACCCTGCCAAATATATTAGTTCTGGAGGGATATATCGCGTTCCCCAGCTATTGGAGGATTTGAGGGTGCCGTTATACTAATACAAGATTCGCCTAGTAAAAGATACAAGGAAGGGTAACCGTGTCGCCCTTCCTCACATCTTCTTTACCCATACTACTGTAAACTCCATTATGTGTTGTTATTATTACCCATTCTCTCTATTCTCCAATGTTACATAATATTTTTGTAATGCTGTGTTTTTCTTTGTCTTCGTTATAT
>WWET01000132.1:468658-485817 GCA_011038615.1 Limnodynastes dumerilii | reverse complement strand
TTCCCTATGCCTGCCCCTTATGCACCTCCCCTATGTCTGCCCCTAATGCACATCCCCTATGTCTGCCCCTAATGCACATCCCCTATGTCTGCCCCTTATGCATAGCCCCTATGTCTGCCCTTTATGTACAGCCTTCATGTCCTCTTTTACTTACCTTTGATGTCCCTTCCTCCGCGGTGTGTCCTCTCTCTGGCACTCCCTCTCTGTCTGCCGACGGTCACGTGGTGCGGTGTAATACAGGGGTAGCCCTTGAGAACCAAATCTGTTTGTAGAATGGCAGTGACCGCATAGTTTCGGTTACTGCCATTCACAGTAACAGGTTTGGTCCTACAGGGCTCCCGTAGGAGCCCTGTATTCCCTGTACTGTGCAGTGTAAAGTCTGGCTGCATATACCGCAGCACGGGCTTTACAAAAAAGCACAACTTTGTCCCTAGAGTCTGATCTCTCGGGACGAGTTGTGAAGCGGGCCGGGCCATAGGTTAGTGCAGGCCGGATCCGGAGGTTCCCCACCCCTGGTTTATAGGCAAACAGGGCCGTATACAGAGATCCGTTTTCACAAGGAGTTCTGTGCGTATTTTTAGGATCGGATCAACTGCACATACGTAGTATCTTTATTTACGTAAGTTACGTTGAATATACGCTGGTAAGTGCTGTAGGCACGGGCATGTGAATCGCACTTGGGTACATACGTGCGGATGGGCAGCGTAGAAATACGTACTTGCAAATTTACATAAAAGTGGGCAGAGGGAGGCATTTAAATGAACGCATGGAGGCGTGGATATAAAGAATCGCACTGACGGAGCACATATACGCACGTAAGTACACACGGAAAGAACAGAATGGTCTATGGACTCCTAAGTCACTGACCGCACGTCCGGCTTTGACTCTTCTATATGAACAAAAATCTATCAAAAGCTGGATACACAGTTACCCAAATCCCGTCCAATCCACTGTCCAGATGGTCAGACACTGGATAAGTGTGTATACTTACCCCTTATATCTAATCCTGGTCGCTGACTAAGTGAAATGATTTTAAACCTGACAAATTTACAAACGTGTACACCCCAGCAACTGCTTTGTCCAATTCTTTTCCCAAGGCAGGTGAAGATTGCAAGAATGTGAATGGTGAGATGACGTATGAGCAGACGGTTTCAGCAAATAAGGGCTGGCCATGGCACAACGGGGTCAAGAGATCTGCTCAAGGATTAGGCAGTGTGTACATGCTACACAATTTCTGCAGCGATCAGCCTGTTTTTTTGGGATTTCAGACCATATTGAACAGTATTGCAAGTGTGTACGCTTCCATAATCTTGATTTTGAGAGGTTGCATCAGATGATTCGATTTTAGGAACATCTTAAACATACCAATCTCTGATGTTTAGATAACGGGCAAATGTGAGCACGCTTGTGCATTTTCTGGCCTGCCTTTTACCTGCTCAGTAGTGATGTCATTATATGGGATGCTGTTACCATATACTGAATATGATGAATATGATGGGCCAGATCAAGGCCTACGCCCGCTAGTGTTTTTTACTCTCGCCGTAGTCATAAAAATACAGTTTTCCATGTTCCATGTTCAGATGTTGCGACCAGAAACTCTGAACGTACTTACCAACTTTGGGTCATATATCATGTATTTTTAAATTGAGAGCTCACCCCTGGCAGAGGTCCCCAACTCTCAAAACAGCCACTCTGAAACAGCGCCCCCTGTCAGCTGCTATCCCAGACAAGTTTGGGGGGTCTCTGCCGGGTGTGATATATGACCCAAAGTTGGGACTCTAACAGTTTTAGAGTTAGGACCCCCAAAACAGAGAAGCCTTTTAAGTGGCTGGTGGCTTATCATATATCTGCAGATGTATATATCTGATTTTTATTTTAAAGATAGAACGTTATGATTTGTTGAGATATATATATATACACACACATATACATGATCTCCAAAATGGTTCTTGACCTGATTTCAGTGGGTAATTGGTACTCCCCAAAAAAAGATTGAGATGGTGTAGCATAATTTGTAATGCATACAAATCTGTTGACTTTTTAGAGGGCACTTTTGAAATTCTCTGCAGCAATGTAAGCATTTCCCAGACTCATCAGGGAATCAAATCTCCAAACACCATTCGCTCATTGCTGATCAGTGGTTTGACGATCAGTTATTGAGTGAGTCATTAAGCTATGAGATTTATTTCACCTAAATAATAAAAAATAAAACCACAAGTTTCCTTAAATTTTCAGTATAAACTGGAATCAGTGAAGATCAAGGATATGTCTAAAGACATGCAATGAAATCTAAGCAACAGCAGGTAAAAGCCAGCATCTCAAACCCAACAAAATTAGAAAGGCACAGTTGCCTAAATATGGCTTAAGCAATCCAGCCACCCTTCTTGATCCTTTCCCGTTCTGCAATGAAGTTAGCTGTCCAGAATTCTGCCAAGGAATGAGAGGACGCATAGAACAGACTAACAGCTACTAAATACTCTGTCCGCCAGCCAAGATCGCATTCAGGCTAGGAACTGGATACATACACACATCAATATTACACAGCAGGCATGGGGAATTTACGCATAAGGCTTAGGGTTTCAAATGAATCCCAAAAATAATGATCATTTCAGAGTGAGCAACCATAGGACTAGATCCACACTTTCCCAAAAGAGGCGTTTTTCCCATTGCTAGGATCGCTGCGTTTTGTGAAAGCGCAAACTCTGCATTACCAGGGCGAATCTTAGTTTCTGTCCTGGGGACACCTCCAACAGAAGAACAGGATGTGGAAGTGGTTACACTAAGGAGGGGGGTGTAATATTTAAGTTAGAAGTCAGGGAACTTAAGTCTGGATTGGATGAGGCTTGATAAAGAAAAAAGTCAAGTCCTGCCAATCCCACACACTAGGGATTGCAGTAAACAGAGAGACTTGCGGGAGAGTCTGCAACCCTGGTTTAAATGAAAATATATTGTGTATATGGCAAGAAAGTATTTCTAGACGGGCAAAAACAAAGTAAATTGTCCACTGTGAACGAACTCTGTGTCTCATGCACTAATTCCAGTTTCTCATACACTGAGCAACATCAGTGTAGATAACTATTCTAAGGACTGCAGATTTAGAAGGCATGTTTTGGAATTCATCATTCAAATACACATGTGTAGCTCAGGCTAGGCTTCATTCCACCTGTCCTACTCAGAAATGACTGTATACAGCTGTTCTGCTACTCATATATAACATCAAGCCAACAGTTCAATCTCATGGGAATGTGTGTCACTGACATGGACAAATTTCCTGTCGTTTTTGAAGCACAATATTACTATTGTTATGACAGGGAGAATACCAAAACTTCCTGAACTGTATTTTTTTTTGTAAAAGAGTCAATATTTTCTCAAGGGTTATACACAGCGGATGCTGCATTACTGATACATAATGAAACTGACAGGAACAAATGTGAGTGAGAGCATGGTTTACGGGCACCTGTGATTTAGCGAGCGGTGCCACACAGCATTTTCTAGTAACAACGTATGAATGATAGGCTCATTTGGCTACACACAACTTAGTGAGTGCAGTAAATGATTTTGGAACATGTCACACTAAAATATCAGGTCAATTGCCCAATAACACACTGAAACAAAGATGCAGCACTTCTCCTAAGCATAAAAAAGATCTGTGCATTGTATGTGTTTATTGTACTACAGGAAAACAGGACCGTCAGACGGAATAGAAAATGCACTCCAATGACACTCCATTCTGACGGATTTAGCGGACTTCTGCGTCTTAACTTCTCCGTGCATATCGTTGTGCGGACTTAGTGAACATGCGGAAGTACCTAACCCAGCCCATACTGTACAATTTAAATGCCCCCCCATTCTGTATTCTCCCTCATACGTAGTAGTGTTGCGCCGTCATATAAAGATGTGAACATGCGGAAATCAACTCTGAAAAAAGTGAGACCTGTGATTGCTAAAAACACCAACACGGCACACGTATGTTTGCACGTAAGTCTGAACATGGCCCAAGATTCTCATCTAGTACAAGTAGCTGGGGAGCTCCAAAGTAATTGCACAAAGTCTTACCTCCTAAACCAATTGCTTCCCCTTATTCTCCCAAAAATAACTGATTCTGCCACCTACTTCAAAGACAAAATTATCACCATATCACAAGGTATTTATTTCCTTATGTCAAACCCTGCACATCATACCCCCATCTTCTATGCTACCTAAATTCCAACCTGCTCATCATTCAAAGTGAAAATGAAGTCTCGCTTACATGATCCAATAGTTCTCCCCCAACTTTATACACTGGGGCTTAAATCAAAAGACCGTTTTACCAGATGTCTTAAAACATGCTCAAAAATCCTTTGAAACTGTCTGTGATCTTCGATTTGATCTTTTGGAGCTCTGAATATGCCAGATCCACCATGGAAAGATATCTTTTCATTTTGGTAAGTGTGTGCTGTGTCTGTTAGAAGATCTCTGTACAGTACACACTGGTGAGATATCTGGTGAAATGATCTTTTGATTGTGTGATCGGAAAGACTATCTGCCGAAATGTTCCTTAGTAACTTAGGAGCCATCAACAAGACTGCACCTGCACACATATCCTCACCTGTCTCTAGATATTTCCCAGCTCGTTCTCCGATCTTCACAGGATTTGCAACTCTCTCCTACACTTCAGTGTTGATTCCCTGTTACAGGACTTCACTCGGGCTGCACCTGCTGTCTCTAGTAACCTTGCTCAGCCATTAAGATTATCCTCTACTTTCTGAACTTTCACGTGCTCCCTTAAACTCCCCTCTTTAGACAAGCTTACCAAATTCCTCTGCCTAATTCGTAACCCTTGTTTATGCTATTTACAACAAATTTATTATACAAGTTCCCTTTCTTTTACATTATTTGCCCAAACCTGCACACTTTGTTTACAATTGTAAATTCCTACACAATAGGCTGTCACTAGAAAAAAAATACATGTTAATAATAAAAATAATATTAATAATAACAATAATAATAAATATTACCTCTGCACACATCCTCCTGGGCCTTTCTGCTGCTGATCTTCTCCTTAAGCCTTATGCACCTCACTTCATTATCAGACACTGCACCTTTCTTTCCTTAGTCATGTCCATTCTTTTTAACTGCTCCTTTAGCATATCCAGTTGGGGTGTCACAAGGTTGACACAGGGTCCTCTTGCTCAAACACAGCACACTTCTCTTTAATTAAATTAGTCAAATGCAATCTACATTGATGACACATAAATCTACATCTCCTTCACTGACCTTTCCCTCGTAGACTATCTCATGTAACCAATTCTCTTCCTGCAGTGTCCCCATAGATATCCCAACACTAAAAAACTTTACCACGTCTAAGACCCAGCTTATTATCTTTCCTCTTCCGTGATTCTATTTTTGTTATACATCCCTGTTGTATGTTGTTATTCCAAGTAGCCCACTTTGCAGCTGTTGTGCCTTACGGATTATTGATGATGAGGATGTTTATTGATGATAATAATAACTAATGATGGTGAGCTGGGCTAAGGAAGCACCAATGTATTTGGGCACTTGCTGAAGATTAAATAATGAGGATAATAATAATAATGAGCCCTGCCTGGATCTACTACTGCTCCATAGAATATAAATTAAAACTGAGAGCTATGCAAGAGGCCTATCACTGACTACTAGGAATACGCAAAGAGGAGACAGGAATTAAACAATGGGACCCAGGGCTGAGAATTCCTTAGTAATAAAAATATAGGGACAATTTCAAACGATCTCTATAACTTTAAAAAGAAAGATGTACTAATTAATACAAATTTATTCACTGTTGTGTCTTTTTTTTACAGAATATCATGCATTCATGATATGAGTGGGAGTTTCTGATTTAAAATTATATATCATTCACAGAGAGAGCAGTGCCACAAAGCAATATAACATCTAGGAAGAAGCAGCGAATTCTTAAGTACCAAGTACTCTCATTTTATTTGTTATAGTTTTTTTTTATGTTTCGGTTAACTAAGCAAAAGTTTAAGACTTACGTCCAAAATATGGAGGCTGGGAATCCAACCCACAATGTCATATTATTTAAAACACTCATAACACTAAATTGTTTTTAAGCCATACTAAGCATCTCAAACAAGTAAACCGTACAGTAGGTAATTAAATTGATGCTTTGTTATTGATTTTCTGTGTTCTATTCTGAACACTGAGAAAATTGTGGCTGCAATCTCTGGGGGATATTTAGGGAAGGCTTAGAACACTGGTGATTTATAGTTTGATTTGGCTTCGATACACTTGTTTAAAAGCAATTTAACATCTAAATCTCTACCAAAAATACTAAATGTTACTGCTGCTACAATTATATATTAGATTCATCACTTAAGGTGAGCTAGAGCATTCAAAATATGTCCTTTGGATTATAAATTCTTAAAACAAATACACATAAAACCTGGAATGTCTAAGTAGGGAAACTTAAAGATCATTCTTTGAATACAGCAAAGAGAACTTTTATAGGTTCCGGTCCCCTAACTGAAATTGAGCTTCTAGTTTTTCATTCTTGTGAGCGCAATTTATCCTGTTTTATAGAGATACGTACAAACATATGGTGTGAGAAGGGAAATGTATTGCTTACTTTCTCAATACCATGACTCTACTTTATCACTGAGGAAACTTGATCGTCTCTTTAACACAGGAATGCATGGAAAAGACAACTGTTGAATAACTGAGGGNCAGAGAACCGGGGGTTGGGGGGGAGGGGGGGGGGGGGGGGGGTGTAGAGTCAGAAAGCGGGAAACAGCCAGAGAGAAGGGCCACATCCTCTGCCAGCCTGATCTCACAGCTCTCTAATTCCCTCCCATAATCCCAACCTGTAGGAATTCACTGCACATTTTGTGGGGCTCAACTTTAACCTCTCCTTTAAACACGCCCTGATTTACATAAAGTCAATATTTTATTTATTTATTTCAAATCACTTTTACATTAAATGTATAGTAAGATACACAGTACCAATAGGAACACTGCGGAACAGTGGAATTTGAACAATATCCTTGGCATATATGGAAATGGAAGATACCTCTGAGGGAACAGATTATTCACATGTTGCAGCACCTCCCCTGAGAGCTGCTTGTGTGACCTCAATAGACAATCGTTACAAAAAAGAAAAACAGAATGAGAGAATGCAATCTGCTCCTCTAGGAGATTTTATTTATTTATTTATCACTGCAAATGACATGTTCCTACAACACACAACTATTTCAGTTAGTGTAATAACATTATTGGATGCAGCCAGAATAAACAGTATGGATAAAGAATAATTTTTCTGTGCAGTGTCGAAAACAAGCAGGAGCTACACCAATACATGCTGCAACACCTTAATAGTGCAAAGATAAAGTCAGCACTTTGCATCAATGTAAGCAGTGCATCTTGTGTTTACCAATTTAACTTGACATTCTTTAGATGGAAATTATGTCACATAAAAGACAAGTTAAGCTGGCAATGAGGACGATGCATGGGGATGGGAGCGGAGTATGTAGTACAATATAACAATAGAATAAAATAAGAGATAATGGGCCTCATACAGATTCTCACAAACAGGATTTCTCCCAGCGTAAAACTGCAGCTTTTTGCACATGGCACGGGAGACGCAAGCACAACACAATACATGTAATCCCGCTTTCCAGCAGGTTCCCACAGCACAGCGGAACTGAAGCTTTAAGGTAGAGTCCATGTGAGCGATGTGGAGACCACTAGGAGATAGTAAAGTACAGTGTTCTCCCCAGGGCCTTTTAGCCGGGTGCTCCACCCAGCTATTTTAGCTTACCACCAGGCCAGACCTGACCTTTCAGACCCAACTGGCCTCCGATGGGCTGTAAATGCTTTCTGGCACTGCTGCACCATTGCCAATCAGAAGCAGCAGAAAATCTGGACAGCCCATTGGAGGATAACCACTGTCAGCTGGTACTCATACATATTAAACTGTTAAACAGGAGGGCACAAATTTATAGTTTAATAGGGGGAAGTGCATTTTAAGAAGTGAGGGGGCCCTTGTGTAGGATTTGTACATGGGGCCTTGTGCAGGATTTGTACACCCCCCCTTACCTGAGACAGGTCTGTCCCAATTCGCAGACCTAAAAAAAGGCAGGCCTAACTGTGCTATAAGCTCCGCCCCTTTTTCAGCCCGCGAATAGCGACAGTCCCACCGCAGGGGAAGGAGGCTCATTTGGCATCTATTTTTTCCCTCTGGAAGGGAAGAAATAGATGCTGAATGGCCCCCTTCCCCTGCCAACCCTGGGTGCAGGATGAATGCCACAGGGCCCCCTGTTCTGAGGAGCTCGTGTACACTGCACACCCTGCACCCATTATAGATAAGACTATGGCAGGGGGTATAGATCACCCCCAGCAACGACCCTTTCTCGTTGCCTCCATCAGTAGATCACAACCAACAGAATAAAATAGTTACAAGACAGGCAGATCCTGATGCCTGAGAAGCTTAGCTGCCAGCACTGCAGCACCAGCAAGGAGATAGTAAAGTACCTCGATATTACAACCACTAGGAGATAGTAAAGTACCTCGATATTACAACCACTAGGAGATAGTAAAGTACCTCGATATTACAACCACTAGGAGATAGTAAAGTACCTCGATATTACAACCACTAGGAGATAGTAAAGTACCTCGATATTACAACCACTAGGAGATAGTAAAGTACCTCGATATTACAACCACTAGGAGATAGTAAAGTACCTCGATATTACAACCACTAGGAGATAGTAAAGTACCTCGATATTACAACCACTAGGAGATAGTAAAGTACCTCGATATTACAACCACTAGGAGATAGTAAAGTACCTCGATATTACAACCACTAGGAGATAGTAAAGTACCTCGATATTACAACCACTAGGAGATAGTAAAGTACCTCGATATTACAACCACTAGGAGATAGTAAAGTACCTCGATATTACAACCACTAGGAGATAGTAAAGTACCTCGATATTACAACCACTAGGAGATAGTAAAGTACCTCGATATTACAACCACTAGGAGATAGTAAAGTACCTCGATATTACAACCACTAGGAGATAGTAAAGTACCTCGATATTACAACCACTAGGAGATAGTAAAGTACCTCGATATTACAACCACTAGGAGATAGTAAAGTACCTCGATATTACAACCACTAGGAGATAGTAAAGTACCTCGATATTACAACCACTAGGAGATAGTAAAGTACCTCGATATTACAACCACTAGGAGATAGTAAAGTACCTCGATATTACAACCACTAGGAGATAGTAAAGTACCTCGATATTACAACCACTAGGAGATAGTAAAGTACCTCGATATTACAACCACTAGGAGATAGTAAAGTACCTCGATATTACAACCACTAGGAGATAGTAAAGTACCTCGATATTACAACCACTAGGAGATAGTAAAGTACCTCGATATTACAACCACTAGGAGATAGTAAAGTACCTCGATATTACAACCACTAGGAGATAGTAAAGTACCTCGATATTACAACCACTAGGAGATAGTAAAGTACCTCGATATTACAACCACTAGGAGATAGTAAAGTACCTCGATATTACAACCACTAGGAGATAGTAAAGTACCTCGATATTACAACCACTAGGAGATAGTAAAGTACCTCGATATTACAACCACTAGGAGATAGTAAAGTACCTCGATATTACAACCACTAGGAGATAGTAAAGTACCTCGATATTACAACCACTAGGAGATAGTAAAGTACCTCGATATTACAACCACTAGGAGATATTAAATACAACGGACCAGATTCACAATAACATCCTTTAGGGGATTTACGCAAGTCTCTTGCATAAGTCCCCTTGACATGTAACATCAGTACATGCGCACGGCAGATGTTGCATGTCTTAAGTTCTTCCATATGGAACAACATAAAAGGGATCGGCACTTACAATCCGCATACCTAAACCCTGCCAAACTCTGTGCGGAGAAGTTAAGGTAGGGATCTGGACACGTAAATAACAAGTAAGTGTCCAGAATTCCTTCCAAAAGAGGGTAGTGCCAGGGCATGCACTCCCGCTCTCTGTGCCTAGTTACAGATCTCTGTGCACACGCAAGTCGTACAGAGATCTGAATCTGGTCCGACATGAATAAGTCTGGATCCAATCTGGTGGGAGAAATGGTTCCCCGTATTAGATACAAAATTTGCACCTAAATCTCAGCAAAATCAGGTTTCACTCCAAAAGTAGCATCTGCAACACAAATAACGTAGGTTCAAATGTCTTTTCAGCTGATGTCCTAGCAGGTGCGGTATCTAAGTTTTCTGAATGTATAGGTTCAAGCAAGGTCAGACGCTATATCACAGATATAAAAACCAGTCATACCCTGCAGCATTTCATTTTGCAAGTTTGTCACTTGTAGAGAGCAGGATTGTGAACATGAGCAGCTGATTTATGCGTTGGATGACCCAGCCTGTTGCCATGTTACTAACAACACAACAGCTATGCAGATCCACAAACACAGATCATATTCAGAGAGTGTCTCATCTCAATGGGAGAGAGGACGGGTTGTGCGCACTTGTCTGGACAGCAAATTGTTGTTCTTGCTGACCCTTCTTAGATGCCATCACCTGAAAATCACACACATTCATGTATCATGCACTGGTAGTGCAACAGTGATGAAACTTAAGTGACGACATGCCCTTCCAGTAAATTAAAGGAGGCATGCGTGAAAGAAAAAGACTTGGCCGTGGGAAAATAGTTTGGAGGAAGATGGAAGGAGAGATTTAAAGATTAACCACGTTGGTTGTGCCCACAAACCATGAAAAAAAAATGCAAGCAGAAGCTTTAATAAATATACATAATGAAAATATACCTTACCCAAATAATTATCCAACTTCACCCATTTGCAAAATGGAACCAAATCTACTATAACTTAAATCTTTTACCCACTGATGACCCTATCTTTACAGAACTTTCCAACCATACAAATATGACATAAAATGCCTTTAAGAATAAAACACTGGAATATCGGTTCCATATACTCAACACATTACACATGAGTGTTCCGACCCAGTATTAGCTGTGCTGGCACAATTAAACAATACTAAGATTTAAGGGACTATTTAAGAAAGATAACCTATCACATTATTCAGCAAAAGGTTATAACCCCAGAGATATGTAGGGGCTGATCCAGAGTTGCACTTACACCTTTTTTTAGGTAAAGGTGCAGACCTGAGCAACACCACGTTGAACTGCAAGGGGAGGCACATTTATATTGTGAAAGCAAAATAAGAATTGAGGTAAAGTTTTTAGCGCAACTCTATTTTATAGATTGAACATAAAGATATACCTTATGTGAGTTCTATGTGGAAAGGTAAAGTATTTTTCTTGCATGCACAAGAATTCTAATTAATTAGCACCACTTACTTTGCAAAATGGTTTAGCCGAGCTGTATGTACACTTGCACTTATTCTGCCCTCAGTCCTAAACTCTGGATCCCCCCGTAGTGTAGTAGAAGCGATAATCAACAATGTTAACTCCAGTGCATTTCTTGGAATGCTCCATACTTTCATGTGCTAAAGGTGTTCATTTAATTTATGAAAAACAAAGGTTTTTCAATAAATGTACTGAACCAATGAATTAACAAGGTTTTTTTTGTTTTTTTTACAAGTGCAAATATAATTGATTAGTTAAATAGCAACAACTAAATGTTTACTGGTCTATCATTGTTTATATGGCTAGTCTAATGTGGAATTTTTATTTAAGAGAGTTTATCATCTGTATTTAGTGTTAACAAAAAGAAAACTTATATAACTTCAATAACTGCTTTGGTTATCCATTTAAAAGATCTTCTATTTATAACTATATATTGTACAATAGGCCAAATTAATAGGGCCAGAGGGCCACCTAGTGATGGATTGCATTTGCTACAGGCTAAATGAATAAAACAGTATACTTGGATTATGTTATATGTAGTGTTCTTTAAAGCTGACCATACACTAGAGCGATTATCTGCCCGATTTTGTGTTGTCAGGTGAATTATTGTACATGTGTATGGTAACGATTTTATCCCCGATCATCCAATAATTGTCCAAGAACCTTTTTTGAACGATTATTTGATCTTTCGACATGTTTGATTTAAATTGGGACAAAGCAGAAGATAAAATGTAAAATTACACAGTGTATTGGCATTTCACAATAATCGTGAAATCTTCACCGATAAATTCCTGGTGGCGTTAGTCATTTCCTAGGCATGATTATGTTAATCTAACGAAACCTTCCCCTTTCTGTCTGTTCGGGTTTCCTGTCCTTTGACACATAAACACCGGGTGATCATATATACAATGATGGCTGTGTATTGAAGCACCTGAACTCTAGACTTGTAATAGAGCTGTATGTGACCCCTGCGCTTATCCATCTCTGTACGAAGAAATATTGGAAGCGTCAACAGGAAGTTTATAATGACTATTTCCTGATGTGAACTTAGCTCTGTCTCATGCTCGGGACAGCCCGTTATGCAAATTTTTAATGAAAAATCGTACGGGAAAAAAAATTTATTGGCAGGTGTATAGTCAAAAAACGATTTTCAGGAGACGATAATAGGAGATGAAAAATCTGAAGTTTTCCACATTTTATGATGATTATCGGCTGAAATGAATGTAGTGTATGGCGCTGATATCGTTTCGGAGTCTAGAGTACTCTAGACGAAAAATTATGAAGATTTTCAGAGATTTCATGCAATTTTCAATAATTACTCTAATGCAGGCAACCTGCTTCTCTCCGACTCTCCTGTGGAACTACTAGTCCCAGCATGCTTTGTCAGGTATCAGCTATGTTTTTGCAGTTAAAGCCTGCTGGGAGTTGTAGTTTCGCAACACCTGGAGAGCCGCAGGTTGCCTATGCCTGCTCTAATGTATGGCCAGCTTAAGACTAAAAGATTATAAAAATCAATATATAACGTAGATACTACAGTTATTACAGACATGACTCAAAGTAGCAATTATTATGGTGAAATTTTACACTTTTGTGTTTCTTGTAGGTCTGTTCTAGACATTAATTCATTTATTCAACAAACCATTCTATTTTTTTTATGTAGCCCTTCTGTCCGAAATCCATAGCCCCCTTAGTCTTCTGAAGGTTCCTGGGCACAGTATGTTCCATCTGGAAAGCAGTGTTGTGTATGACTGGATGCATGTATCCATTGCTCACAAACAGCAGACTCCCCCATTTAAAAAACAAAACAAAATGTCTTTTTATTTGCGCCAACAATGGCAAGAGATGTAGAATCCATCTGTATTCTGTAATGTTATGCGCACATTCAGCAGGGCATATATCAACAAATACTTCTTAAATGGCATTAGTCATAGTCATTAGTCAATGTGCAGCAGATTTTCTCAACTCTCTCAAGTACCGATAGCAGATTATATTTTCTGTATTTCTCTGTCAGAAAATATGTGGTATAAACAATGAAGCTGTTGCATCCAAATAGCCTTAATCTGATAGAACTCTCACTAAAAGGAGAACAGTATTATAATAATGTTACACATAATGGAAATGATAGTTGATTATGCCAGGCCTGATATTGCAGTGCATTGTGCATGTTCAGAAAACAGATATTTGCAAATGACTAAGTCATACAAAATCTAGTGGTATGGCACCTTGTGACCAAAGAGGGCGCTGCTCTGATGTTGGGTAACAAACGATGGTGTGTGTATAAACTATGTAATTATAATTCTCAGTTACATAATTCGCCATTGTGACAGATTTACATCTACCAATTTGTATTAGCTTAACCCCTTCTGTACCTTCTCTTGCTAATCTCTTCTATTCTGCAACTGCTTACAATGGCTAGGGTTGTCCCTTTGCTCCTCTGTTCTTGGAATGGACTACAACTCCTAACTTCCACATCAATCTGAATGTTAAGTTAAAAGCCTTTATGCTTTCTTGGTCTAGCTGTAATTGTATTTATGAGTATATGTAATAGTAGACTGCCAGACTTCTGGAAATACAAGTAAGACTACTGTTTGGCACAGAGCAAAAAAAAAAAACAGTAAACTAATGGAAAGAAAAATAATTGTGCTTTCCTTTGCAGTAAAAACACAGGTGCAAATAGGGAGGAGGGGGGGGGGCAGCATACGTAGAAAGTAGATCAAAATGAATTTTCTATGACATAAGATTAAACTCATGAGGACTAATGAATCACATAGGACATGTTCATCGTGATAAATCACATAGTTTCTGTTGTTTCTGCTGGTTTACTTGAAGGTGCTGGACATCATACTATGCACTCTTTCTAATCGCTTTACTCTAAGCTGCAATTGTCACAGGCAGGTATTTAAAATCCCCGTTTATGGAATCAAATATAAAAATGTCAGCGGAAGGGTATGAACAATGGGCTTACCCTTATGGACGATCCAGACTTTTAAGATTCATTTATTTTAAGAATATAAAGGTAGGGAGGACCGTTTGTAATTCTGTGCATGCGCGGAAACTGGTTACAGTTACAGGATCGACTTTGGATCTCTGCTACCGCTCTGCTTGGAGCACTGAAATTTATGGATGAGGAAACCAATTTCTCTCCAAATTCACCAGTTTTTTTGGTGTCATGTCTGAGAACACCTAATCCTACCTTCTGTGTGTAAGTGTAAATGCAGAGCACATCCTTTTAGAACACCTTGTTTCCTAATATAAACTGGAGGGCGGGAGATTCAGAGGAAATGTGCGAATAATGATGTCACTGAAAGGGTGATAGATAAGTGGAATAGCCTCCCATCTGAGGTGGTTGAGGTAACACAGTAGAATAGAGTAAACATGCTTGGGATAAATATAAGGGTATCCTAAATCTCAAGCTAAATTGAGAGTAAATAGGGTCTAGGGTCAGTATAGTTTTAAATAGACAACTGGGCAGACTGGATGGGCCATGGGGCTCTTATCTGCCGTCACTTTCTACGTTAATCATCTGACACACGAGAGACAGCTTTGCCTGGTTTTCTGTCCAGGTACTGTGTCTCTATCACAGGGTATGTCTCTCCAGCAACCGTCATTAACATCTCATCCACAGGATGGTGAGAAGGCTGAGGGTCGCAGTTGAAAATGGACACCCTGTACCCTGGTATTCACAGTGAGAGCGAAAAGCCTGCTTTGGCCAGAGACAGGATGATGTCACCCATGCGGCTATCTGATCCATGTGGCCAATGGATTTGAGCATGAGCCTCTTACAAGGGGGGCCCAGAGAGCTGTTCTGGCTCCCACCCCATGAGCTCACACAACTCTATTTCTGGCTGCTTTGTTGACTCTGATTCTTAGCACGTGTGAAACATCTGTTGCCCGGGAATGGGTGAAACGATGCCTCTGGAATGCCCTGTTGTGACGAGGAAACTATGGGATATCGTCATGGTGATTATACCAGCCCTCCCCCCAAGCCTGGGAAATTAGAATGACATCATCTGTTGTCCAATACTAATGTCCTTATTATCCCACCACATCGCTGAGCACACATCAGCAGCAGAAATTCTTGCACAACATGTTAGTCTAATCACAGTGAGAGAGGACTTAATCTGGAAACCTCGAGCCCATTCACATCACACTTTATTACAAGGCCGTTGGTAATTACACCAAAATGTCTGCGTTCTTATATCGCATAACTGCCTACTGCCCAGCACCACTCTGCTTTCCATCTGTAAGCTGTGCTTCTCAGAATTTTATTTTAGTTCTTTTTGGTATCTGCATGTTACAATTTCTAAGTATCGGTTGTTCCCAGAATTTGTTCTTTTTCAATAACATTTACCAAAGACAAGTTTTTAAAACATAAGTGTAATGTAGATTATAGATACGCACAGGACTATCTATGGGGCAGATCCAGAACAACGTTTCCTGGCGGAGACGTAAAAACGTGATTTGGTATGTAGTGAGCATGCGCACGACAGATGATAGGCTACGTAACGTAACTATGGGCCTGATCCAGACCTACGCTCGCAAGCGATCGTACGCTGGTCTTAAGCGTAAAATCGGCAGAAAAAACGCACTGCGCATGTGCAGAGTGACAACTTCCTGTCGTACCAAAGACCTTTTCGTAGCGGCGATTTAGGCGTCCATATTCTTTGCGTATTTTCCGATGACGGGGCGTGTTTATATTACGAAGTTAGTACGGACGCTGGAGTTAGGGAATGTAGGCGGGGGAAGCCATTTAAATTGTACAGTATGGGCGTGCTTAGCCTGGTACGATCAGCGTGTCGCTACGAAAATTCGTACTGACGGCGGGAAAAGTTAGGGTAGGGTTCAGCCGGCGTACGGAGGTAAAGGTAAGGGGAGTGTCATGGGAGGGAAAGTTTTTACGCTGTAGCGGTAATACGCTCCACTCTCATGCGTAGGTCTGGATCAGGCCCTATGAGTGTAAGGGCCTTTCAGGTATCATTCGTTTGAGGGGGCGTGCCAATTTTACGCTAGCCATAAGTACGATTAAATTACGCAATGTAGGCGGGGGTTTGCATTTAAACCATACAGTATGGGCGTGCTTAGCGGGGTAACTACACGCTGGCTATACGTACGTGTGCGGACATGAGCGGTTAGGCTGCCAAAAGTTAAGGTGGGGTTTAGAAAGCGTAAAGCGGCCAAAGTACGTATATATGCAGGGGGAGTGCCTGGGGGAGTGTATAGAAGGTATGTACATGCAGTGGGAGTGCCAGAGGGAGTGTATAGAAGGTATGTACATGCAGGGGGAATGCCTGTGGGATTGTATAGAAGGTAAATGCAGGGGGAGTGTATAGAAGGTACATGCAGGGGGAGTGTATAGAAGGTATGTACATGCAGGGGGAGTGTATAGAAGGTATGTACATGGAGGGGGAGTGTATAGAAGGTACATGCAGGGGGAGTGTATAGAAGGTACATGCAGGGGGAGTGTATAGAAGGTATGTACATGCAGAGGGAGTGTATAGAAGGTACATGCAGGGAGAGTGTATAGAAGGTATGTACATGCAGAGGGAGTGTATAGAAGGTACATGCAGGGAGAGTGTATAGAAGGTATGTACATGCAGAGGGAGTGTATAGAAGGTACATGCAGGGAGAGTGTATAGAAGGTATGTACATGCAGGGAGAGTGTATAGAAGGTATGTACATGCAGGGAGAGTGTATAGAAGGTATGTACATGCAGGGGGAGTGTATAGAAGGTACATGCAGGGAGAGTGTATAGAAGGT
>WWET01000132.1:451470-467858 GCA_011038615.1 Limnodynastes dumerilii | reverse complement strand
GGAGTTCAATCACCGGAAAGTGGTGGAAGGGTTTAGGGCATGCTCACGCATTTCAATTCAATATTGACCAGATTGCAGACATAAACAAAGTTTGCGGCAAAACATTCCAGTCGCTGTCTTGTCTGTGTGTTCAGCGCCTCCCTGCAAAGGGGAGGGGAGAGTAGGGGTTACCTGGGGGATTGACGGCGCTGCCTCAGCCTGCCTGCCATACAATACAGACAGGGTGACAGGGGCTGTTTATCTTCATGCTATCTGAGCATGTCACTGGCTCAACAAGTGCCTCATAATGCCCAGTATTCCTCATTGAGCTGCAGCGCCTGTCACACTGTCTGTATGACAGGCAGGCTGAGGCAGCACAGCTCATGAGATCAGCGCTGTGTAGCGGGGAGAACGCCTCTCTACCCCGGCGCCGTCCTGCAGTGCTTTCCCCAATGACCACATTGCACCGGCCCTTGTACTGCAAGTGTTCAATGTCCTTCAATGTAACATTGAAAGCTGTTGGCACAATCTAGATGCAAATGATTTCAGTTTTGAATTGATTAAGCCACAGATGAGATTCCAAAAAAGCAATATATTAAAATAAAGATGGAACATTGCTAATTAAATTAGGAGTGGTTTTAAAAGCTGCATACTGAACTGAAGTATATTTAACGTCTGTTAAAAATATGCTCTGGTCAATAGCGTAAATTAAAGTACAGAGAGCAATTCCTTAGGACGCTATGTTGTTATATCACAGCTCTTATTTTCCATCCTCTTTTTCCATCCTCTCCCAACATCTAATTTTTTAGTGTTGCAGGAACTTTTTGGTATGATTGAAATTGTAAGAGTATGTGGGATAAAGGGGTGACTAAGGTCGGATCCAGACTTGAAAAAGTCAGACTATTTTTGTACATCATGTACAGGAATAACATGAAATTATGTACTGCGCACATGTAGTACATAGAAAAACCATGCGGATCGCAGCCGTCCGATGCAGCTGTCCGTACAGAAATTCTCCGCATGGGAGGTGATCCCACTCACCATGTGTACAGTATTTGCATGGTGGGTGGACATTAGCAATTCAATTATACAGCAATGACTTGAGTAAGACCTTGAAAATAATGCAGTATTCCTCATTGAAGGGTTTCCGTGCAAAATACTTAAAGTAGGGTCCTGGGCACACCACCCACATGTAGGAGAGCCGTTAGATAATGTTAGATTTAAGCCTTAACACTAGATCCGTTCCTAGGAGTCTAATGACTAAAATAAAGGACTGTATTAAAGAGTGGATAGTTCTAGGATAGAAGAGGGGTTTAATTACTGAAGACAACTATTTCCTACAGAAAAGCATCAAATAAACCCCTCGAATGAGAGAAAGACCCTGAATTTAAGGCCCCCCCCCCCAGCAGCTGCTTCTCATATAAATACATCTCTAAAACACGAAGCTTTGGAGAGCTGCAGGGGGAATTAGCACATGCAGGCAGCTTTGGCAAAAGTGGGGGGTTTTAGCAGCCCCCTCACCGATTTCTCAGAGGCCTTAGAACAATACCTTAAAGGAACAACTATAATTTCACTGTGCTTATTTTCCATTACAGACACCAGATTTCCCATTGCCAGTCAAAAGTTGTTTAAGTCCAGATGTCACCTTTTCTAACACAGCACAGTAGCTCACTATTGGCAGCCAGGATAGGCCTGGGTCATGTTGCCTCCTCTGGAAAGAAAGCAATATTTCATATGAACAACTGAGAAAAATAAGTTATATGAACATTCAGATCCTTGCTGCTTGTCATCTGAATATATACATCACAAAGGCACCGTCCTGGTTGCAGAAATGTCTCCCTTTCCCCCTTCATTCAGTACCTTTTGGGACTGATGATTAGAGCTGTCTAGGAAATGGATTAAGATAATATCCGCTAGATCTAAAAGTTCAGACCAGCCATTACAGTGAAAATGACTGTGTATTTTAAATGAAGTCATCATAAATAGTAGTAAATTGGCTTGTATGGCAAACCATACAAAAAATGTCCTAAAAGACGTGACCTAACGCCCAAACATTGCTCTAGTGATCACATAGTTGCCAGCTCACCCTGATGACTTCCTGAAGTGTTTCTCAATCTCTATGATGCTGATTCAGTTCCAAAAGTTATTGTGATCTGATGACAGAATTTAGAAATTCTTTCCTACATTGAGATCTCTATTGAGGCGGCCATTTTCATGGAGGCCAAGATGTAATCAAAAACTGGTAGTTTTCTAAGACAACATAACTTCAATAATGAAGACAGACATGAAAAATACAATTTGGTCTCTTGTTAATCTGTAGTCTTGTATTTTGGTTAAGATGCAGTGTCACCTACTTTTATATTTTTCTATAATGATGAAGAAGTCACCAGATCTCTCATTAAAAGGTTTCACGATAAGTACTGTAAGTATTTATTCATTGACAATTTACCAAACAATAAATACCGATGCTGCCATTTTCACTGAGCAGTTTTCGTGGCAGCACTAAACACACGCATGGTTCGTACAGAACACACCTCTTTGGTGGCACAGGACACACTCCTTTGGTGGTAGGAGACACGCTTCTTTGGTGGCAGGAGACACGCTCCTTTGGTGGCAGGAGACACGCTCCTTTGGTGGCAGGAGACACACTCCTTTGGTGGTAGGAGACACACTACTTGCTTGTGCTATCAATCTCTGATATTCTTTTACAAGAGTCGGCAACAACTGGTAACAGATTCTAGACCTGGATATGCTGGAATCCCACAGCCAAGATCAAATTAAACAATTAAGTTAATTGGCTTTCTACTGTGGTATCAAAGTGTTCTGGGTATATTTGTTATAAACACTATAACAATTGTTTTATATTTAATATTTGTTATTTATATAGTTATTTCATTGTGAGAATCTCATTAATTGAGGGTTCCAGAAGCACATTAATGTTTAAACTCAGCATGCAAACTGCGCAGACACAAGGGCAGAATCTAGTTTCAGTGGATTGTAGCAATGCAATGCTCCCAAAGCTGGTGTAGACATTCAATGACATTACATATGGTAATGGTGGATGTACCCTCATGCTGAATTTCACTGTATTCATATATGTCTAGATTAACATTGCAGATCTGTTAGTGCTCTATGTGCAATGAAAACCTATTTTGCTTCAAATGACAATGCACATTTAGCATAATCCAACCTTTTCAAAACAACTCCCCGTACACTACGCAGATTATTAACCCCATTGGATGGTTTCCCGACAAACAGGACAATTTCCCACCAGGTATCCACATCACTCACCACTCCTGCAGGGACCAATAATCCTAGCAGAAGAGGGAAATATTGCTGAGATGGACAGGGGGCCCTTACAGCTGATAGGTTGCACAGGCCTCCCGTCAGAATCTACACCGATTGGTTAGGCCACTTGTCAATACCAGCAAGAGACCCATGCAGCAAAAAAAAAAGAAAAAAAGCCCTGGTCATCAGTATGTCTCAGGAGTACTCTGTCTGACTACATAATCGGCAAGTATATCAGTAATATAGTAATGGAAGTTTTGTATCTCTAGCAGAAAACTAGAGCTAGAGCTTTCATTACTTTATTACTGCTGTACTTGCCAGGAATAATAAAGTCAGACAGAGTAACGCTACCCAGGAGGTGAAGGCAAAGTTGGCAATTTGGGTTCGATATATATTTAAACATGCCATAAGATAAAATATCAGTGTTTTTTATCTGTTTTATTGCCCTTGGGGAAAAGTCCTGGCCATACACTACAGCGGTTTTTGGACTGATCAGCCAATAATTGGATGTCCAGAGTAATAATCGCTCTAGTGTAGGCCAGCTTAAGACAACAGGCTCTAAACAGGATCTGTCAAAATATCTATCTTACAGTATGTTTAAAAAAGCCATACATCAGTATCTTATCTTTACTTAAACAAACCATGTTAACAGGGGATAGTACTTACTTAGAGCTCCATCTAGTGACACATGTATGTAAGAACACTAAGGACATTAATAAGTTACAGATCACAACTATAATATGGGTTATTGTACCTCATCTATTTGTCAGGTAATGTATATGAAAATCATCCCTTTTTTCAGTGCTATATCTTGAAAAAATCCAGGGTAGTTTATGAGATGGAGGAGGATGCTACAAAGATGTAACAAGCATGAAGAAGTATCGCTCCGTTTAACATAGGCAGGAAAAGACTAAAATGAAATGCTAAAAAAACATATGTCATTTTACCAAGCAACCCAGTTATGTGTTTCATGCCAAATATCCTTGTTGCCAATATTTGGATTGCCTCCTTAAAGTATAAGTAAAAATCCAGCCATTATTGTAATGTTACATCTCATATCTACCAAACACATTCTAGAGAATAGATAGAAAATGAACAAGAGTGCTTAAAAAAACAGATAAAATGTATTTGTGCTGAAATAAAATCTAAAAATATTTTAAAACTCCCACTACTGGAATATTAATCATGTAACACATTCATATCAATTTTATGCCATATGGCCAAACAAATTGTAATCATGTATATATAAAATCCAAACTGCTAGAAGCAAAACAATCCAACCTTGAGCGTAATAATGGTAATCACAATCTCATAGGCTCCTTTTCCTGTGTAAACACGTTCAGTAGTTATGGCTGGTTAGTGTCCACAAGTAATGGTCAGACCTTTATCAGATGGTAATAATTTAATAAGAAGGATTTTCCAAAAAGTGGTGTACCCCTAAGGAGCCACTTTCCTCTCTCTCCAGCATTACTTTCTGCTCTAAAATCGCAGCTATGTGAAGAAACGCAAAATAGCTGTATATTTATTGTTGAAACACTACTGGTTTTTAACCTAACTGCTACTAGAATCTTAAGACTGCCTTTTCTAAATTAATACTAGACTCCCTATTTATTTGATGATTACGATCGCTGGTTGCGATGAAACGCGTCAGAAATTGATTAACTACCTTACCAACTGGTTTATTTAATCAAGTTGCTTATAGCACTGCATTGCTGTGTTGGATGTGGTGCCAACCAGGTACGTGAAGGTTTGTCTTTGCACTTATTTCAAGTGTCTATTTCCAATACAATCTCAAGAGCCAGAGACGAAGGGTATAGAATCTGCACTCATTAATCAGCCTCCTGCTGCTACTGCTGAGTTCTCTGGTGCGAGTGTCAGCTCTGGGATCCAGCTCAATCAGTGGTTCATTTTTCTAACCAGACCCACAGGCTGGGAGATTATTACAGTCAGATCTTTCTGATTTATTACACAGACCTAGTATGTTACTTAAAAATGGAACACATTATTCCACCATACCGTTGTCAATTATATTATTAATGCACTACAAGCCCCTTGGTGTACTGGTTGTATCTGATCAATCCTTAATTTTCATCATTGGAACTAGCCCTTGGAGTCCTAATTCCACCTTGTAAACAACGGAGAGCTCACTTAGTGCTATTGACTACAGTATTATCATTACAAAAACAGATATAATTGTAACTTTTTTCCATCATGGAGTGACTCCTCAATATTACAGTGTGTCCACGGAAATACTTAAAGTTACTTCTGTTTTCAATAATATGATAACAGGTCTATTTGGTACTCTAAATGATTCTGGTCTGGATCCAGACTAAAGTAAGTGCTTGAAATTAGTTACTCCTGGGCTAAACCATATTGATTGCAGGGGGAGTCAAGTTTATTGTATTCTTTGCATGCAGGGATATATACCTTTGAATTGCTTACTGCACACAGATACTGACCAGCGTTACTATCACACTGTAATACCCCTTTCAGACCAAGCTATCAACCTGGGAATAACCACGACCCTGGTCGACACCAGGGTTATTCCTGGGTCAGCCTAACCCGTTTTGCGGTGTGAACGGGGGAACCCGGATTCTGTAAAGAGTACGTAAAATGGGGGATGGGGAGCACTGTCTGCCTCGGCAGACACGGCTCCAGTGTGAAAGGCTATGACCCGGGTTATAGCTGCGGTCTGACAGCTTCAACATGGCTAAAAGCCGTGTTGATTGACCCAGGTTTAACCTTGGTTTTTGGTCTGAAAGGGGTATTATTTAGACTTGGGATAGGAAACATCACCTCTCAACTCTAATACTGTTTGCAGCAGATGAAATATGACTCCCCTGAAATCAACATGGTTTAGCCCAGGAGTCACTCATTTCAAGCACTTACTTAAGTCTGGATCCAGCCCTCTGTATTTAATTGTGAATTTGCTAAGTTTCTATCAAGATATACTGCCACTATTATTGCACTTTTGGTCTGTATGAATTGTTTTGCATTACTGGCCGGTATTCTGTTTTTAATTATCAATGTGATATATTAATACATTTTATGTTAATTGCATAAGTCCGGTTTATAGATTTTTTGTAAAATAAATGTTCAAAAGTTACATCTCTCTTTTTGAATGTGTGGTTACAGCGCGGGTATATTACATTTGGTTCTTACATAGACATTGCTTTGGCCAGCTAGATGCAGCCATAATTTTTTTTTACATTACTGTAAAACGGAAAGGGGGATTTTTATCTGGCTTTGGTATTATTATATTAATACACAGGAGTATAATGTACGTAATGGAAGCCTTAGCTTAATTTGTTTAACTCTGTTTCGGAGGGAGGCTCCTTCCCTGGTGAGATACTGGAAGCCCAAATTACGATACCAAAGCCTGGGAAGGATCCCTATTCTTGCAAAAATTACAGACCTATTGCCCTTCTAAATTGTGATTTCAAAATTTATGCCAAACTTGCAAATCGTATAAATCCCCTCCTGCCTCAATTGATACACCCTGATCTGGTTGGGTTCGTACCACACCGACAGGCATCGGACAATACCCGTAGGGTTCTTAATCTAAAAGAACTAATCTCCCGTAATGAGGATCAATGCATCCTCCTCTCCCTGGACGCAGAGAAAGACTTTGATAGGCTACACTGGCTTTTTATGTGTAAATCGTTGATAAGATTGGTTTTAGAGACTAGATCTTACATTCTATAATGTCTCTTTACAATAACCCCCATGCTAGGGTCTTCAGTAATGGCTTCCTTTCAAATAATTTTTCCATCTCCAATGGTACCCGCAAGGGCTGCCTAATGTCCCCTCTCATATTCACTTTGGCTATCGAACCCTTAGCGACCCTGATTCGATCATCCCATAAATTCCCTGGAATTCAATGTGGTACTATGTCACATAAGTTATGCTTATTTGCGGATGACATCCTGTTGTTTGCAACCAGCCCAGAGACATCTTTACCAGAACTTAAGTCTCTCCTCGATAAATATTCTAAAGCATCCTACTATAAATTAAATCCCTCCAAGTCGGATGCCTTCCCACTCAATATCCCTCCGTCCCTCTTGGCTAAACTACAGCAAAAATATAACTATATTTGGCAGTCGAAACTGATTATGTACCTGGGTATTCAAATTCCTACCCATATCTCGGATATATTTGACTGCAATGTTCCGCCTTTATTCCTCCACCTGTCCACTTTGGCCAATTCTTGGATTAACTATGAAATCTCCTGCTGGTTGTGTCGTGTAGTGGCCTATAAAATGATGCTTCTACCAAAATTGATGTATCTGTTTCGAACAATCCTGTATTAATGGCCTCAGTCTTACCTAGTTAAGTGTCAATCTCTTATGTCCTCCTTCATTTGGAGACATAAGTCATCTAAAATGGCCCACTCCAAGATGGTTCTGCCTAAACAATTGGGAGGGATTGCCTTGCCTCATCTTGTTAAATATCAAGAGGCAAGTATACTTGCTCAACTTCAGGATTGGGCATACTCCCTACATCCTAAACCTTGGGTCACTCTGGAAAAATAACTATATGCCGAGTTTCCTCTGGAGGATGCTGTTTGGACCCCTAGAGCTATCCATCCTCCAAGTCCATTAATGTCAGCTTCTACCCATGACTCTTTGATTATATGGGACTGGGTGGTTTCCCTGATTTTAAAGGAGGCGATAATCCTTCCCACTAACAATATCTCCATTGCTGCTATTTCTAAAATGATACCATATTGGCCAGCAAAATCATGGAAGGAAAAAGGCATTGTGGCTCTCTCAGATATTATGGTGGGGAACACTTTGGTGCCCTTTTCTACCATTCAGGGAAGATATGATATCCCTTCATCTGACCATTATAAATATGTCCAACTGTGTCACTGGATTAGATCGTTTTCTAGAACACTAGGGGTACTGCAACCACCACCAGAACCATTTTCCTCTAGACTTAAACCAATTGGGGGTAGGGGAGCAGTATCCTTTTGGTATCGCCAATTGATTCAACTAGGTGATCAGGTCAAATTCAAAATTCAATTAGCTTGGGAATCTGACATTGGCAACACTCTTTGAGCAGACGATTGGAGTAAAATTTTTAACACCACCCATAAAATGTCTAAGTGTATTAACCATGCTGAAATGCATATTAAACTCTTGCATAGAATGTATCTTACTCCGAATAAACTGCTTAGGATCTGGCCTACCCAATCCAAGTTCTGTTGGAGAGGATGTAATTGTATAGGTGATATCTTTCACATATTTTGGAGTTGCCCTTCTATTCGCCCTCTTTGGAAGGCTATTGTTGATCTAGCTAATAAGGTTCTTCGCCTTGAATTGAATCAAACTCCAGAAGTGGCCCTACTACACCTTTACCCGGCAGCAGCCCCCCTACATAGCCGCTATATTTTAGGTCACATTTTGATAGCAACCCGGGCAGCTATTGCCCAAAGCTGAAAATCCCCTTAACCCCCTCCTATAGCGAAAATTATTTCCAAAGTTCACTATAGTTTTGTGATGGAAACGGAGGGCATACCATATTCCACATCTACCTCCTGCCCCACCATTAAGTGGTTTGATTGGCGGGAATATGAGGTTTCAGTTGAAGGGGCCTCTTTTATCCCATCCCACAGTGACACAGATCCTATGCCGTTTAGTCTTAATGAATAACCATGATAACTGCAATGTATCGTAAGTCGTGTCTCTTTATGACCCTCCCAGTATATTCGGTTTTTTTTGTTTGTTCATTGCAAATGATAAATGCTGACATTTCATGTCCTTAGTAACTCTTTGATGTATTGTTATCTTTATGATGTACCCTCCTCCCTCCACCTCCTTTTTATTTTATGTACCCCTAAACGTACATCCAAAGTTCAATAAAAATGATTGATGTAAAAGGAAATCTGCACCTTGATTTGCTTCTGCATTTTAGCTTGCTGTTGAATTTTGCTTTAGCATCAGGTATACCCGTGAATATTAAGCTTGGAAACAAATATTGATCTTTAATTCAAACTTCTACCATATAATAGAATTCTGTATTGCCTGACTTGTTTTAAAAATGGATTCAGTGATTAAACTATGACTTTATGAATAATATTATACAAACCGAATGTTGGTACTAAAAAAATTTCCATTAAAAGTGTTGCTGTCATTTACAATGATCTTAGATTCTGGAGTTGATTGCTGATTGAATAGAGCTTCGCCTCATCCATATGGAATAATGTTTCACATCTTCCTGATGAAGGGGGTGTTACATTGTAAATTACACGTCACAAGATATCATTTATATACATATTCAGCTTTGTATATATGGAAAATAGAAGTAAAACAAATTACTATATCTGATACCCCTTTTACACGGAGCCAAAAGCCCAGGATATTGCAGAGGCAAGCCCTGACGACCCGGGTCAGGCTCAGTGTGTAAGGGTCTGACTGCCTCTCACTGACAATTGGAGGGTTCTACCCAGGGTAGCCTCCAGTATGAAAGGTCTCACAGAGGGGAAGTGATTTGGGGGATTAGGGAAATGATGACTCAAAGGGCAGACCCGGGTTGAAAAACCCAGGATATTGCCCAGTGTAAAAAGGGGTGAAGAGCTGGGATACGGCAATAACCCGGGTTCAAAAATCCAGGTTATTGCCAGGATAGCGACGTGAAAGCATCTTTAGAGTTTTAGCTGCCGAGTGTAAACTTTTCCAACCTCTGTTTGCATTAATACTGTGATTCTTTCTCATCTGCCAGTAAATATCATTCAGTAAAATGACATTAGATGCCATATACTTTACTTATTTTTGTGGAAAGTCAGTCATTTTTATGCAAAGCATTCTGCATGCTATTAATGATTTGTAAAACATATCACAACTCTAGTCTCTTGTCTTGACTAACCTATAATTTTGAGCTACTGCGCATTACCATGTATTTAGTGTTACAATATATGCTATGGGCAACATCTCAACTTTTTTTCTTTCCCACAGTTCAGTAAATCTGGCCCCAGAACTGAGTAGTAAAGTAGATGTAGAGTCCTACAGATCAGCATGTGGCCCTGTGCACATATATATTTATATATTCCAATGAAGTGGACACTCCTCAAAGTCCAATTGTGAACAACAGCAACAACACAGTCCGGTGCCAGGTCAACAGGAAACTGTACAGAGTCCTTAATAATACAGAAATCGCAAAAGAGCGGCACACAGATATAAAGCAGAATACCGTAGGTTGAGTTCCCAGGAATATATATATATATTTTAATATGAACATAGTTATACGTGCAGCATAGAAAATGCATATTTTATGCCACATGCACTTGTCAAAATCTAGACGAGCCTCCATCTAAACCCCTGGAATATGTGTGTGCCGTTGTTTCCTTAACCAACAGAACAGCAGAGGGAGCTCCCCAATCCTGTTTCCAAAAATGTCTCTATTTTTTTTATGATGTTTCCCCAGCAACTGTAAAAATGAATCTCAAGACTTCTGCCACGGTACTAAGGATTCATGATTCAAGAAAATGTTTGCCTTTTTAACATGTCTACATACTGGCATTTTTAAACAACATTTGTTATCTGTAATGATCACTGTTAATGCAGCAAATACAGTTATGAAAACATAGACTGGGATATACTTAGTATTCTGGCTTTATTTTTTCAACCAAATTTATAGCATCAGCTGAATAAATAATAAAAACAATAATTATATAAGGGACTCACAAAAGCGTCTAAGGTAGCCAGGTAAATAAGGAGACAAAAATGTGTATTTGTTTTCTTATTATATCAGATTCGGTAAAGTCGCTATGTGAGAAAAATTGAATATGATAAAAATATATTGGGCCTGATTCACACTTAAGAAGCTTTTGCTTTTGCTCCCATGTAAGGAGTGTTGTCACACCCTGTTGTACAGAGTTGTGCACGTGTGGAAATCAACCCCGTACGCACTGAGATCCAATACGGAACATCTGCCACGCATGGACAGTTCACGAAAAACACCAAGTTTTGCACGCGGCTTGCGTAAGTTAACTTTATTAAGTCTGAGTTCAGTCCTGCATGGCGAAGTGTTCAACTTTATACATCTGTGGCAACAGGTCTGATTAAAACACCAGAATCCAATACGTGACATTCGTGGCCAAATATTTTCATCCATATAGTATATCTTGCCAGGGCACCATGAGGTCTAAAGCCAGCTCTAGTCAACCTCACAGGCGGTGTTGTGTGACCCCACCGTGTACACCTCCTACTCGTCACTTCTTTAAAAAAAAAAAAATGTAATCATAACCTTGCTACACTGAAGCTGTCCATTGCATTGTAACGATAGGTAAAGACAGGTAGAGGTGTAAGTTCCATCTATCTACCAATCAGCATGGTGAAAGCCCTTAGCTACACTGATTGGTGAATAACGAGGGCTATCCATCAATCAGGGTGGTGAACGACTGTCAGCATACTGTTTAGTGGACGGCTAGATGTCTGCTGGCTGGAAGGCAGGTAGAAAATGCTGGCCGTACACTCTGATCTACACCATATAGCGGCCAGGAAGCATCTTTTTATTTACCTGCCTCTCAGTCAGCAGCCCTATGCACTGAGCAAGTGGC
This sequence comes from Limnodynastes dumerilii, assembly GCA_011038615.1. Lineage (NCBI taxonomy): Eukaryota > Metazoa > Chordata > Amphibia > Anura > Limnodynastidae > Limnodynastes > Limnodynastes dumerilii. The sequence continues at coordinate 456,031 of WWET01000132.1, read as the reverse complement.
CACACACTACATGGAATGTGCAGCCCAAACAACCAAAGAAGTTCCAAAGGCAGCAGTCCGGGGGCAGTTGCCTCCTTGCTCTCTGATCCAGACCACCCCGGACTATAATGTTTAGACTACACTCTTAATTAATTATAATTAGCTTTCTCCAATATATTGCACATTCACATTTATTAGTGCTCCAAATAAGTCCCATTAAAGAGATAACAATAGTTCACACATTAAAGAGGCAGAAATCTTAAACATCTAGTTTTTCTACTATTTCCTTACAAAAATGTTGGATTAAAATCTGTTTTCAGATACATCACGGCAGCCACATAAATATTACACAGCTAGGGCAGACGATCAGCAGGTATAATGGAAAGGGATTAGCTGACGTTTTTGAGTTGAGAAGCCTTTTTCTCATATCGCAGCACGTTGCCATGGGAAACTGCTCTTGGTAGGTATAAGAAATAAGATGTGTTGACAATACACAGCAATTTCTACACACATACAGCTCCTGCACTCACAGAGACAGACATGTCATTAGCTACTGTACACAAATCTGTCTGTAGCTGCTAAACATAGGCATTTGTCTGTTTACTTCCACACACTGACAGAATATTACTTTCACATCCAGGCATTTGAAAGAACTTCTTACATGTAAGTTCATAATGTCATCGGACCTAAGAAGTGCACATTCCACCAAACAAAATGCTAAGCTTCAGAAATGACTGCAAATTATCTTTCCTGTTTCCTGGGCTGGTAGTAGTGTAGGAGTTAATCAGGTTCAGGTAACCACAATAAGAAAACATGGATAGAGCTTTTAGTAGAACTGATATCCCCTGCTGACGTCTAATAATGAGCTTAGAATAATGTGGCCAGTCCTATAATAGCTATTAAGGTCCATTATACACACGTATTGTGCATGAAAATGGAGTAATATCAGTACATGATCATCCCATAGTAACAATTATGATATTCTCAGTTGACACACAATAGCTGTTAATACTTATTAATGTAGTGAGATGTGTTCCTTTTATCTCAAACACACATTATAACACTTCATCTATTCTGCAGAAAAGATTACTGCAAGGGATACATGACCAAAAGCTGCAATGTTCAGACATACTGTATATGCAGAATACATTTTATTTCTTACATACAGATAGAAATATGAACTTACACGGACTACAAGTTGCCTGATTCACATACAGTTATAACAAAAGTGATCTCTGCAGCTCTTGTAGAAAGATATACTTGTACTTGTATACCATAAAGAAATAGAAGAGCTCTGGTAAAGTAAATATAGAGAAGTAACCTACTATGATCTTATACATAGAAATAGAAGAGATCCTCCCTGATTATATACATTGACATACAGAAATAGTACAGATCCTCTCTGATTATATACACATATATAAATAGAAAATATCCTCTCTGATTATATACACAGATATATATAAATAGAAGAGATCCTCTCTGATTATATACACAGATATACAAAAAAAAAAAACACAGAGAAGATCCTCTATATGATCATATAAACGGATATACAGAAAAAGAAACAAATCTCTTTAAAAATATATACATGGAGATTCAGATATAGAACCGATTCTGTCTCATCATAAATACACAGAAAAAAAGAGATCCTCTATGATAATTTACAGATAAATAGAAGCGATCCTCTGTAATAATATAAAAAGTAGAATAGCGTTTATAAATGTATATACAAGTACCTATACAGAAGAAGAGATCATATCAGTTTAGCCTGACTACATATACATAGATAGACCCTCTCGATTCTTATTGCCAATTGTAAAACAAAAAAGAGCCCCTCTCTCTCTGTTCATGCACATCGCAAGATAATCAAAAACAAAACGTTTTCATATATATTCCATATATCATATAACATATATCATATGGAGAATTAGAAACAGTTCTCTCAACTCTCAAGATAGATGTAAAATGAAAATTGCGTCATTTCCCTATAATATCTAACCACATTATCATTTAGGTATTGTAAATGGTGTGAGCAGAGTAGATATAAAATAATACAGATATAACACCTAAGCAACCTTTTTAATATATCACAATAAACCCATTAATAGAAATCAATACAGTAATATAAAAGAATCACGCACAGAAAGGTAGATGTTTTAAAGTATTTCTGTATTAAAACACAATAAATGCAACAATGGTCACTATATACATATACATGGATGCCTTAATGTACACATTAAACCTATCTCCAACATGAAATAATAAATGTTGTACATACTCTAAAAAGGTTGCCAAGCAACAGAACAAGTTCGTATGGAACACACAATTTTCTGAATAAAATTAAAAGCTGTTCTTGGAATGAGCTATACATAGATATAAATAAACAGTACAAATGGAATACAGCAGAAAATCTATACGAAATTGTTACAATCTAATCCCAGATCATTCGGAAGCTTAAAACCATTAGCCACAAGTTATACTTCTGTGTTTTGTAAACGCATAAAATACATAACACGGAATAAAACAGAATACAAAAACTAAACCCCAAAATTGAAAACAAGTGAGTACAACTGTACACATACATAGAATCGCCCAGCATTCATTTTGTATCATTTAACCAATGTAACAGTACTTATAAGAACTGTAAATAGGCAGAGAACTTCCACAGAGGGGGTAAAAAAAAAAAAAGCAAACGTCTCTCTTACCCCAAAACAAAGATTCCCCGTTCTAAACATCTGTTTGCCTTAAAAGCAACGTCTTTAGATATCTGGGTCCTGTGGGCCAAAGATCTCCATACAACCAGCACATTCAGAGTAAGATGTTACATAAAGTAATCTTATCCAGGAAGAATATTGTTCATAATTGAATATGGAACATGATCAAAGCAATGGGTGTTTTTACAGTGTCTAAATTCTCCAACGCTCCTCGTAAAATGCAAAATAGATTATTTTGATCACACCTTGCAAAAAGTATTCATGTTTCAGCAAACAGATTATAATGAGTGACAGTACAAAAACAGGGATAAACAAGGATTCTCGTTAAGGATTGTCAGCTTGACAGAAAACTGGAAAGTTGTGGTGTAAGAAAAAAGTGATCTTCATTGATCTGCTGAAGTTATTTTGATACCCCAGATGGAAGACAGACTGTGCCCAAAAGCTGAAGAGAGACATGTGACTATTCATTTTTAAAGGAATAGTAGTTTTAGATTTCATAGAATTGTAACTGGATCCCCTCATTACAACTGAGAGCTGGTAATGAGGTAGGAGGACAGAGAGAGAAGACACTATCCATGTCAGGGTAAGGTTCTGATAAAATACATGACAAAAGGTGCAGGCATTAAACTTTAAAGAACCTTATGACGTATATGAAATTAATTGCCACTATTACTGTCTGTTCAAGAGCAAAAAAGGGTTAAGTATCCATTAACAACCATGATATATAAAGATAGAAAGGGCACACATAAGAAAGACCATGCGGAAAAAAACACAGGAAAAAAGTAGATGGTAGATGGAGGCATCAATGTCACATCCCATATTGTCACAAAGCTATCAAAATAGGTCTTTTTTTTTTTTACTTTTTGTTTTTATTAGGTTTTTTCTTTATTGTTTTTTTTTAGGTTTTTTGTTTTTTAAACCTTAATTCAGGTATTTTTTTTTATTAAGGTTTTGTATTTCTGATTTAAACCCAACAAACAAGTTTTACAAACAGTTATCTGGTGCACAGTGTGCCATTATTCCAACACAACATGTCAGGCATAATAAACACACACAATAAACAAGCAGAATGCCGTTAACACAGATAGAGCACCTTAAATGGAGGGGAGATGAAGTTGTATAGAGGCATTAGTAGCATTAGCCGGAGGGCTAATGTCTGAACCAGTACAATTCAATAGTGCTGGCTTAGGCAGGAAATGTTATAGGACCTTTCAAGGTGTGTTTTCAGGTGCTGTGCAGAGCTGGGATGGGAAGAAGGGAATGTGAGTTTTTTGAGCTTTTGAAAAATAGTCTTTAGTGGTCATTTATAGCTTTATTAAAGCTGCTTGACAGTAATATGTATAAATATGTATATGTATAATCCTATGTATAATCATATGGAAGTGTATAGGTACTATAAGTGCTCCAATCTTTCCATTTAGTGTTTGCAGTGCATATTCACTTTTACATTGTCATTTCCAAGGTATCTCCACTCAACATTACGGGACAAATCCTATTACCTCTATGGCAACCTTTCAATACCAGTGCTTATAAAATCCTGAATTGTATTGTATGTATAATCATACATGTACACATATGGGGGCTGATTCAGAGATGCGATTGCGAAAAGATCGCAAATATACGCAACTAAGTTCAGATCTTAGCAGGTTACAGCCCACTGCATAAACAGTCACTCCCCTTGCAAACAGCGGCGGATCTTAAAGTTAGACCACCATTGACTAACCCTAACTCTGCGCTGTCATTTGAGATCTTAAGGGAAGTAGTAGCGTTTATTTGCGATCCTAAGTGTCTGCCCGCGCCCACTTTCCCTCATCTCCCTGCCTCCCCCCGCCCATTTTCATGCAAATCCTTCAGATCTTAAACTT
>WWET01000132.1:386051-412555 GCA_011038615.1 Limnodynastes dumerilii | reverse complement strand
GACCACACCACTAGACAGGACTGGACCAAGCAGGACTGGACCAAGCAGGACTGGATCAAGCAGGAAACTGGATCAAGGCAGGAGCAGGATTCAGTAGTACCAGGCACCTAGAAGACTGTTCTGGCGTACTGGATCAAGGCAGGAAACTGGATCAAGGCAGGAGCAGGATTCAGTAGTACCAGGCACCTAGAAGACCTAGTTGTTCTGGCGATTTCTAGCAGGGCTGACAGGCTTTAAATAGAGCGCCTACGGCGCCTATTGGCTGGAGGACCCGAGTAGTTGCGTCCGATTGGCTGGATGGTGTCACCTGATGAAAGCAAGATGGCGGCGCCCATGGTCCGGAGATCCGCGGCGTTTAGGCGCCAATTATCCACATAGGACGCCGCGGCCAAGTGGTAAGTAATACAGAGGCTGTCACTGCTTCAGTGACAGCCTCCGATGGAGTGCTGCAGCTGTGCGCTGAGAGAGAGGCGCCCTCCGGATCCCAGGAGCCAGGTAAGTGCGGCGTCTGCCGCATTTTGTGATAGTGGTGCCTTATAAATAAATATTATTATTATTGTTATTATTATACACGCCCCTATAAATGGCCTTAACCACCTTGGACCAGATCCAGATTTAAGAAATGTGGGCATATTCAACACTTCGCATGCAAAACACATCCCCATATCAGTTCAGTGCATGCACAGACATAAGGCTTCCTCAGGATCCAGGCTAAGCCCTTACATACAATTGTTATTTACACACTGGCCCCATTTTCCATCGGGCTGGTGTGTAAATACTAAAGTAGGGTCCTGGTGGCGGAAAGCCCATAAGTGCGTGGGAACCAACTGCAGCGGTGGTTCTGGCAGGAATGATCCTGGTCTGTAGTTATAGGCACTTTAAAGTTTTTCACTGTTTGCAGGGGGTTTTTTTTTTTAGATCAAATGTAGCTGTTTTTCCAATAGAATGAAAAAGATCTTTTAATAAATATTTGAGATTTTTCTCTGATGTGCGTAAAATAAAATTTGTTTGTGTTTTCTATTTTAGAATCTCCCCTCTTACGTCAAGATGTGAATGAAAACACACCCACACACAGAAAAGAGAGAGAGAAGAGACGTGTTATTGTTTTCTGCCTACAACTGTTTGCATTTGTTTGCCTGTTGAAGTAATGATTTATTTGCTAAGCTTTTTTTTTAGGGACAATGATTTCTGACTTCACATTAGCCATTTTTAATTATATAAGTATTTTATCTAATTAAAAATTATGTAAAATTCAGATCTTAATGTAAATTTTCATTTTCAGATCTAATGAATCTCATGCATCGTTTTCTTTTGTGTATTATTCCGTAACAAGAAATTTTAGCGCCAGGGGCAAAAAGGAAAAATGACGCCCCGACCCTGAATTCCAAACCAATTTAACATTAAATATTAACCTACTGGTGCCCCCTTAAGCTTGGTGCCCTGGACAGTCACCCCTATCACACACCCCTAGTCACGGTCCTGGTTTTATTAAATAAAACATTATTGTTAGAAGCTGTAGTGCTAATTACAGTGGCTCACATGGTCTTCCCTGACAGCTGATCTGACTGTTACCATGCAGCCAGGACGCTGTATTGTGAATGGAGTCGGCTCTCCCACCAGCAATCGTTCCAGCTGTTGCTAGGCAACCATATGCTGCTATTTCTGTTTACTCACATCTCCAGCAGCCCTGGAGACCTGGCCCAATCAGTACGGGGGGCTTGTCCACCATGGAACGTCCTATTGGTGGACAGGTCACTTAATTAACTGACAGGGAGATTCCTTGCTGGGTAAATTATTTGCTATTTAGATACTGCATAGACCTGTTTGTCTGTGTATTCTATGCCTAGTTCAGGTGATGTTAGGTTCTTTCAGTTGCCGTGGCTGAGCACTCCTTCATGCTCTTATACTTATACCTGTACTTGTTTCCTTTTGTCCTCGGTTTGTCTTTTCTTATTACGTTTGCCCAGTTCAATATGCAGTTCCCTACTTTCTTCTGATTCTGGGTTATGGGCTAACCCTTGCTGAACACCTGACACCTGTTTGACCTTGTACTTATTCTGTTTGTTCTCGTGCCTGTGAACTCCTGTACCTTATAACGTGTGCCTGTATCCCAGTGAACATCAGACTGCAGTACCCTGGTGGCAGATTATCCCTTGTGTATCATAACATCTATAACTTTATTTTTGTTTGTTTTTTCACATCCTGATTGTTATAAAAATGATAAAGTATTCACTATTGCTGTCAGATTTTACAGTCCTTTAGGCAAGTATTAGAGAGGTCCCGTTATCAGTACCATACACCACTCCTGCTGGGACCGACAATCCAAACAGAAAAGGGAGGTACTAGCAGAAAAAGGAGACATTCAGTGATTCAATGATTGGCTCCGCTTAAAATATCCGGAGCTACAACCTGATATAAATGAAGCATGCCAAAATATTGTACAATTATAATTGTAATTGTACAATTATCACTGTAGTGTACAGCCAGCTTAAGACTTTCCAATTTTGTGCACTCAGTATTGTAAATAAAATTTAGGCAGTGTTTCCAAATAATATCTAATTAAAGCAATTCTATTTTTGGGGGGGTTTTGATAAGATGTGATTTTGTAATACACTGATGTGATTCCCCATGTTAAGCTTTGAGACTTTTTTTTCATGAAGTTATTAGGAATATGAGGTCTATAATATTTGTTTTGCCTGTGTTCTGACTTATTACATGGGTATCTTAAACATGCTGTCATACCAATTGTGACGGGGTGTAAACCTTTTCGGCAATTCTGCGCACCGTCTTGCACCTTTCCTTCCGGGGTTTCTGCTGTCTGCGGTATTCGGGCAGTTGCTTAACACTCAGAACACCAAGAACTAGGGAAGGGGCTAAACCCTTCATTTACAGGGACCGTATCCCCGCCATACAGGCAGGGATTTACTACCGATATCGTGGAGAGCACGCCCCCCCGGCTGTTACTGCTGACCCTCGAACACACGTAAAGCATGGGTCTGGATCTGGATATAGTCTATCTAGCATTCATCAGCTTGTCTTCCTGACAAATGTGGTTCCATCACTTTCAAGAGCGAGAGACAGAGAAAGAGAGAGAGAGAGATAAATTGTGCGACAGTCATCTAGCACATTTCTCTGTGTGTGCCATCTCCACACTATGTTCATCCCTCCCACTTAGTGTGTTAGCTTATGTGAGCAAGGCCCTCCATCCTAGTGTTGTTCCCTCCTCCACCACACCCCCTCACTTCGTACACTCTTGTCCCAATCTGCTACCATATTACCCCATCCCCACTTGGTGGCTCCATCTCAAACTCTCATTGTGCTCTAACCCCACCTACCTGCCAAGCTTGACACCTCGCATTTTGCCATGCTGTCTGTGCTTGCTTCACTTGCTTTGTACTGTGTTTTGTACAGTGCCTTATAAATAAACGATAATAATAATAATAATATGTAGTCTGCCTATTCAGGTGCGTGCTGCTATTTCCACTTATCTGTGTGTGTTAGTAACTTCCACACTCTACTCTGGTATCTCCAGTTACTATGCATATACCACCCAGTCTGCATTTGCAATACCTGGAAACCTTACTTCTATCTGTGTATAGCTGTGTATAGTTCTGCCTACTCTGCTAAACTTTAGCCAGCCTCCTCTCACCAGAAGTCTAGAGGGCAGATTCACCAGTGGCCACGACCTGCTGGGTGCTTGTCCTCAACACTAGAGGCTCCAGAGAATACCAGGCCCTTGTTGAACTCTGCACCCTGTTGGCCTGCTGTTCCAAGGTCCTAACAATTTCAAGACTTTTTGGACTGGCTCCTCCATTTCAATTATTTTACAACCAGATCTCAAAGTAACAGGGATGCAGGGGTTCCATAACTGTAGTGAGGAATATAAGCACCGATTTGATTTCTCCACTAACCACTTCCCAATGTGCACCAACAAATTTCCAATAGGCATATAGGCATACCCTACCATATGTTTCAGCTATTCTGAAGCTTGGATCTGTGCGCAGGGCATCTATGAATACTGTACAATGCAACACAAAGTCACACCAAAAGTATCACTACAGTCTGGATAGGGAAGATTGGGTATCACAGACACTTGTGTATGTACAGAATGTAAAAACAGATTAAATGGAGAGAGAGAGAGAGAGAGAGAGAGAGAGACAGAGACATACAGAAGAAAAACTGTTGAATAACTACTTAACTAGTCTTCTGAATGTTTACAACCTATCAGTGTTGTCTTGTCTGTCCTCATATCATAACCAGAATATTTTAACTACCTCCAGGCTATTCAGATAAGGCACAACATTGCCATCAAAGTTTCTCATCTGAAGAGTTTGCACGATTCCATTTACATAGACAGAGCAATTGAAGACTGGACTGGACTGGAGACAGGACTTGAAAAAATTGAGACACAGAGCAATTGCAGACTGGACTGGACTGGAGACAGGACTTGAAGCAACTGAGCCACAGAGCAATTGCAGACTGGACTGGAGAATGACTTGAAGCAATTGAAACACATACAGATGAAACTCGAAAAATTAGAATATCGTTCAAAAGTTCATTTATTTCAGTAATTCAACTTAAAAGTTGAAACTAATATATTATATAGACTAATAACATGCAATGTGAGATATTTCAAGCCTTTATTTGTATTAATTTGGATGATTATGGCTTATAGTATATGAGAACCCCAAAAGCAAAATTTCACAAAATTAGGATATTACATGAAATAAAAAAAAAAAAGGTTTTTAAATAAAGAAATATCAGCCGTCTGAAAAGTCTAATCATGCATATGTGCTCAGTATTGGTTAGGGCCCATTTTGCACGAATTACTGCCTCAATGCGTTGTGGCATGGATGCTATCAACATTCTTCCACCAGACTCTGGGACCTTGGTTTCCAAATGACATGCAAAATTTGCTCTCATCAGAAAAGAGGACTTTGGACCACTGGGCAATAGACCAGTTCTTTCTTTCTTTAGCCCAGGTAAGATGCTTCTGACGTTGTTTGTTGTTCAGGAGCGGCTTGACAAGAGGAATACGACATTTGAAGCCCATGTCCAGGATCTGGGTCTCAGTCCACTCCTTGTGCAGCTCCCCCACACTTTTGAATGGCCTTTTCCTTACAATTCTCTCCAGGCTGCGGTCATCCCTGCTGCTTGTGCACTTTTTGCTTCCACACTTTGCCCTTCCACTTAACTTTCTATTAATGTGCTCTGATACAGCAATTTGAGAACATCCAACTTCTTTTGCAATTTCCTTTTGAGGCTTTCCCTCCTTGTGGAGGGTGTCAGTGATGGTTTTCTGCACAACTGTCAGGTCAGCAGTCTTCCCCATGATTGTGAATTCTACTGATCCAGACTGAGAGACCATTAAAAGGCTCAGGAACCCTTTGTAGCTGTTTTGGAATAATTTGCTGATTAGAGTGTGACACTTTGGGGCTACAATATTGAACCTTATCACATTATTCTAATTTTGTGAGATTTAGATTTTGGGGTTCTCATAAGCTGTAAGCCATAATCAACAAAATTAATACAAATAAAGGCTTGAAATATCTCACTTTGCATGTAATGAGTCTATATAATATATTAGTTTCACCTTTTAAGTTGAATTACTGAAATAAAACAACTTTTGAAAGATATTCTAATTTTTCGAGTTTTACCTGTAGCAATTGTAGACAGACCAAAACAAATAGTCGCACCAGCTATTAATAAATATATTCTAAGCACAAAGGCCTAAGGGTGCTGCTACTTCTAGGTTTCCAAAAATACATACAAGAAAAGAGAGAGTAAGTGCAATACCAGTTGCACTCCTATTCTCCTCCTAGTTGAAACCTATTATCCAGTGCACAACCTAATTAAGACAGACAGAATCAGCTATAGTTTAAAACATTACTTTTAATTCATCACATATTAAAAAGTTAGTATAACCTGAGAAACAGGGTGAATATTTTATACATAGGCATACAGTACATTTGTAATTCGATCTTATAGGTTCATAGTAATTAGGAATGCACAGATAACGGAGCTCACTAGCAAAATACAATCTATCTAACTGGAGAAAAGAGAAGAAACTAACCCTATACATACAACTAGTGGCCTCACGGCCGATGCTTCGCACTTCCGTGCAGTGGATATCCCTCCCTCTCTATCTACCCAAAATATGCTGTGTGCTCCGTAGAATAGTAGTTACTGTGCCAAAAGAAAAGGAGTCATAATGCAGAGGATCCACCAGTGCGCACGGTTATATGGGATCGCCGTTAGACTCACACAAGCAGTCAACGCGCGTTTCACCCCCATTTGGTCTTCTTCCAAGGCAATTGTAGACAGGACTGGACTGGAGACAAGACTTAAAGCAATTGTGATACAGAGCAATTGTAGACAGGACTCTACTGGAAACAGGACTTGAAGCAATTGTGATTCAGAGTGATGCAAACTGGACTGGACTGGAGACAGGGCTTGAAACAATTGAGCCATGGAGCAATTGCAGACTGGACTGGAGACAGGACTTGAAGCAAATGAAACACAGAGCAATTTAAGACTGGACTGGAGACAGGACTTGAAGAAATTGTGATACAGAGCAATTGAGACTGGACTTGACTTAGCTGGAGACAGGACTTGAAGCAATTGAGTCACAGAGCAATTGCAGACTGGACTGGAGACTGGACTTGAGACATGTGATTGCAAGAGGAAGAGTTTGGTTGGCTAACTCCGGTCATGTGGAGATTTCCAAGATGACGGTGCCCATGCACCAGAGGACGCGGCCAACAGGTGCCAAAATCCAACCCCTGTGAGCACAGCAAAACAGGACAGGAGGTTGCCACAGGCCAAAAGTGGCACCTCCGTGGAGAGGAAACACAGACAGGACCAGTAAGAGGTGCTGAGAGGCACCCCCTGATATGGTAGGTACCGCAGTTTGTGACACATGGCTACTATCACTAGGTCCCCTGCTACTGGAGCATTATGTCAGAACCTGGGGAAATTGTATGTTGTGCAACTGAAGCAATTGAAACACAGAGAAATTTCAGACTGGACTGGAGACAGGCCTTGAAGCAATTGTGATACAGAGCAATTGAGACTGGACTGGACTGAGCTGGAGACAGGACTTGAAGCAATTGAGCCACAGAGCAATTGCAGACTGGACTGGAGACAGGACTTGAAGTATTTGAAACACAGAGCAATTGCTGGCAGAACACAGAGCAATCACAAAACTGGTAGCAGGACTGTATACTGGACTGGAGGCAATTGCAGCAGGAGAGATTGGTGCTGCACACAGCAGATAGAGTGAGCTGGAGTCTGTAGAAGTTGCAATAATCTGAAAGCAGCAGGTGTAGTAAACCAACAGTTTAGACACAAGAGGCAGGATACAGCAGATATAGCACACTGTTGTATTACAATAGTGAACCGCTAGCGACAGGTAACATGCAAAGTTCAGAAGTTGTTCTGGCACTGTTTGAACAGTGCCAAGGGTTTAAATAGCCCCATCCCAGCATGGATAGGTGGTTTAGATCATGTGACTGCAAGAGGAAGAGTCTGGTTGGCTAACTCTAGTCATGTGGAGATTTCCAAGATGGCGGCGCCCACGCACCAGAGGATGCTGCCAGCAGAATCCAACCATTGTGAGCATGGCTAAACAGGCCAAGAGTGGCACCTACATGGAGGGGAAACACAGACAAGACGAGGTGCCCCCTGATATGGTAAGTACTGCGGTTTATGACACATGGCTACTATCACTAGGTCCTCTGCTACTGGAGCACTATGTTAGGACCTGGGGACATTGTATGTTGTGCAGTCCGCGTTAGCCTCAGATATAACTATCACTACGCTAATTATTTGCTCATATTATGCATATAAATAGTCACCTGCCATAATATATACCAAGGCAATGAAAGTGCAGATTAAAAGTCATGTAAAGGGATCCAGTTGTTTCATTCCCTCAACAGAAATGTTACTTTCCTTTAAAGAGAATAAGAGAATTTCCACTGCCTCAGAGATATAATAGCGGATAATACATGGAGAGCCAATCATGCCAGAATCTACCTAAAGTGGAACAGAGGAAAGGGATGCATTTGCAGGAACAAACAGCTGAATTTCAGCACTGATACTGCCGCCAGCTGAATCAGTGCAGAAAGAGTATGAATAAAGAAAGAGTTCTATTGGAAACAGGTTTCTATGTTGAAATGGCTCTATTTCAACATGTACCCATTTCCAATAGCAAAGGGTTAAGGTTAGGCTGTTAGAAGGCAAAATTTAGGGTTAGACTAAGATACATGGAGGTTTACTGTCACGTTCAGAAGAAGGTTGGGATCGGTTCCGGGTTCCAAGGATTGAGACAACCGAGATGGTGTGAAGTGAAATTGAGCAGGTTTAATCGGGGATGGGTGCATACAGATAAATAAAGAAAAGAGTCCTTTGAAAGGCGGTTTGCAGCAAGATAAATGGGTACTTGATGATTAAACAGTTCGTGAGTAGAGACTTATGATAATGGGAGTGATGGTGAGAATGTCCAAGTAGGGTTGAACAAAGTCCGGTTTGGATGACGGTAGCTTGGGACAAGTAAGACGAGAGACGGCAGAGCCAGGGGCAGGGGAACCGGAGTCGGTGGGACCAGAAGTAGCAGAATTGGCGTCAGCACGATGAGACACAGCGGGGTCTAGAGGCAGTAGGACTGGAGTCAGCAGGGTAGAACTTGACCACAGAACTGGACCTTTGGACTGGACCTCAGGACAAAACCTCAGGACTGGACCGCAGGACTGAACCTCTTGGACTGGACCCAGTGGGCTGGACCTCTGGACTGGACCGACCGGACTGGACCTCTGGACTGGACCAACAGGACTGGACCAACAGGACTGGACCTCTGGACTAAATCAACTGGACTGGATCAACTGGACTGGACCTCTGGACTGGACCAACTGGACTGGACCAACTGGACTGGATCAATAGGATCAATATCCGAAGTACCAGGCACCTAGGAGACCTAGTTGTTCTGGCAACGTTGGAACAGTGCACAGGGTTTAAATAGTGCGCCCTGTGCACTGATTGGCTGGAGGACCGGAGAAGCAGCTTCCCCATTGGTGGCTCAGCACATGTGACTTTATTCAAGATGGCGGCGCCCATAGGACGAGGATCCCGCGGCGCTTTGCGCCCGAACACACGAGGGACGCCGGACCAGGTCAGCAGCAGCATCGGGGTAAGTAGCGGAGTCTGTCACTGTAACAGTGACAGACTCCGAGGGAGAATAGCGCCGGAGCCCCGCACTGCAGCCTGCCGACCGCGGGGTAAGTGCGGCACTTGCCGCGATTTGTGACAGTACCCCCTTCCTTTATGGGTGGCCTCCGGATGTCCAATCACGGTCTTTGATTTGGCCATGAATTTCTTCACCAATCTGGGTGCGTTGACATCAGCAGCGCGGATCCATGCGCGCTCTTCAGGTCCAAATCCCTTCCAGTCAATCAAATACTCTGTGTCCATGATGTTTTCTAACATCCATGATCTCCTTCATCTCAAATTCTTCACCTTGGGATCCAGATATTTTGGACGGTTTCTTGATGGTTGAGGAGTAGCGATTGAGTACCAAGGGTTTGAGTAAGGAGATGTGAAAGGAATTAGGAATTTTGAGGTACGGAGGGAGATCTAATTTATAGGCCACCGGGTTGATGACCCTACTGATCTTGAATAGTCCAAGAAATCTTGGGGCAAACTTCATGGACAGAACCTTTAACCGCAGGTTTTTAGACGATAACCACACTTGGTCTCAGGGCTGAAGAGGAGGAATGGCTTTTCTTTTACGGTCCGCATGAAGCTTGTATCTCTTGGAGGACTGGACCAGGGCAGATCTCACCTTTTTCTAAATCTGACTGAATTTTTCCAGAGATGTTGCTGAAGCAGGTACAGTTTCGGCAGGAAGCAACGAAAAGGGTGGCACTCTCGGTTGGTATCCCATAAACCACTTTGAACGGAGTATCATTCAATGACTCGTGATAGTTGTGTGAGAACTCCGCCCAAGGCAACAGATCCACCCAATCGTCCTGGGAAGATGATACATACAGTCTGATAAAAGTTTCCAAGTCCTGATTTACCCGCTCGGTCTGGCCATTTGTTTGTGGATGATATGCGGTGGAAAATTTAAGTTTAACATGTAGACTCTGACACAGTGCTCTCCAAAACCGGATGGTGAATTGTACTCCCCGATCCGACACGATCTCTTCGGGGCAGCCATGTAGACGAAAGATCTCGGACACGAAGAGTTGGGCCAGGACAGGTGCTGAAGGCAACCCCTTGAGTGGGATAAAGTGGGCCATTTTAGAGAAACGGTCCACTATAACCCAAATGGTGTCAAATTGTCGAGAGGGAGGCAGGTCTGTGACAAAGTCCATTGACACATGAGTCCATGGAGACTTGGGTACAGGTAATGGTTGTAGCGCTCCTGATGGTGGTCTGCAGGGAGTTTTGTGTTGAGCACAGTGTGAGGATGCATTTACGAAATCTCTTACATCGTCACGAATAGTTGGCCAATAGTAGAGCTCTGAAATGAAGGCTGTTGTTTTGGTAACACCAGCATGTCCGGCGAAGCGAGAGATATGAGACCAGGCCATAAGTTTTTTCCTAAGGGATAAAGGAACAAAAGTTTTCCCGGCAGGGATGATCTGGGTACTGGATAACACGACTGGATCCAGAATGAGGCGACTCTCTTCATCATCTTCTATACAGAATTGCCGAGACAGGGCATCAGCTTTCATGTTTTTCGTGCCAGGTCGGAAACGGAGTTGCAGATTGAATCGTGAAAAGAATAAGGACCAGCAGGCCTGACGAGGATTCACACATTGCGCTGTCTTGAAATATAGTAAGTTTTTATGATCTGTGTAGACCACAATGGGATGGGCGGCTCCCTCCAGCAGGTATCTCCACTCTTGAAGGGCTAACTTCATGGCAAGTAATTCTTTCTCCCCAATAGTGTAATTTCTTTCGGCTGGCAAGAATTTCTTGGAAAAGAAACCACATGGATGGGTCTGCCCGTCAGAGAAGGTCTGGGAAAGTACAGCTCCGACTTCTTCTGAGGAAGCGTCCACTTCCAGGAGAAATAGCAAGGTGATATCTGGCTGTCGAAGAATCGGAGCAGTAACAAATGCCTCTTTTAGTTGTTGAAAGGCTTGAAGAATAGGCGTTGACCACTTTGCAGGATTGGCTTTTTTACGAGTTAGAGATGTGATGGGAGAAAGAATAGTGGTGTAATGCCGAATGAAACGGCGGTAAAAATTGGCAAAGCCAATAAATCTTTGAATCCCTCGCAGAGTAGTAGGTTGTGGCCAGTCTAGAACTGCTTGGACTTTGGCTGGGTCCATTTGGATTTGGGTTCCAGAAATAATAAATCCAAGAAAGGAAATACTGTTACTTTCGAAGATACATTTCTCTAGCTTGCAATAGAGATGGTTTTGTCGCAAGCGAGAAAGTACCTCTTTTACAGTCTGTCGATGAGTTGACAAATCTTTGGAGATTAGTAGTATATCATCGAGATATACCACCACTGATGTATTGAGCAAGTCCCTGAAGATCTCGTTCACGAATTCCTGGAACACGGCTAGAGCATTAGTAAGGCCGAAAGGCATTACCAGGTATTCGTAATGCCGTCGCGAGTGTTGAATGCCGTTTTCCATTCATCCCCTTCTCGGATGCAAATCAAACTATATGCTCCCCGGAAATCTAACTTGGTGAAGACTGTGGATCCTTTAATCCGGTCGAACATCTCAGGAATCAGGGGTAATGGATAACGATAGTGAATGCATGGGCGAGCCCTCTGTCTTTTTTTTTTTTTACAAAAAAAACCCCCGTCCCAGCAGGAGAAGATGAGGGACGAATGAAACCCCTGGCCAGGTTTTCTTGGATGTATTCGGACATAGCTTGGGTTTCTGGTAGAGACAGAGGGTATGTTCTTCCTTGAGGAGGGGATGTTCCAGGCACAAGATCAATTGGGCAATCCCAGGGACGATGAGGTGGGAGAATCTCGGCGGATTGCTTGCTGAACACATCAGTGAATCCTTGGTATTGTATAGGTAATTCAGGTGATGATGTGGTTTTCACAAGACGATGGGGTTTTACAGAGGGAAGACAGTGCTTAGAACAATATCCACTCCAATTTATAATCTCAGATGAACACCAATCTATGTGGGGATTGTGTTCTTGAAGCCATGGTAGTCCCAAAATTACTGGGAAAGTAGTCTTGGGCAGGATCAGGAATCGGATGGTTTCGGAGTGTAATACCCCTGTCTGGAGTCTGACGGCAAGTCTGTCTGGAGTTGTAGACACCAAGTCTGAAGTGTGAGTGTACCCCCTGGTATACGGCTACCGTCAACGGCTGTGAGGTAGGTGGGTACAGCGAGAGGACTGATAGGGATTTTCAGTTTCTCCACAGTATTCTGAGAAATAAAATTTTCCGCGGCCCCGGAGTCGAGCAGCGCTGTGAGATTGGTGGAGACACAATACAGAGTCAGGGTAATAGGCAAGGTACAGTCGTTTGCAGTGGAGGAGCGAAGCGGCACCCCTAACTTAGGCTCCTCAGGCATAGTTAGGAGTGTGCGTTTCCCGGGTGTTTGGGACACTGGAGACGAAGATGCCTGGACTCACCGCAGTAGAAGCAGAGGTTATTGGAAGTACGTCTTTGACGTTCCTGGTCTGTGATGCGGGCTCTGCCCAACTGCATGAGTTCCTCTGGCGGGGGTGGTGAGTTTCTTGGTCGGTTGGGCACAGGTGTTTTAGGCCGGTAGGTCTCTCTTCTCTCAGAGGCTCTCTCTCTGTGACGAATGTCCACTCGTGTACAAACTGTAATGAGTTAATTCAGCGAGGTTGGTAACTGGGAGGAGATGAGATTGTCTTTAATGCGATCGGACAGTCCATGCCAGAATATGGAGACTAGCGCCTCCTCTCCCCAGGATAGTTCTGATGCAAGAGTCCGAAATTGGACAACGTATTGCCCCACTGTCAGATCCTTCTGGCGTAGGCGTAAGATGTCATTTGCAGCAGAGGAAGATCTTCCTGGAGTGTCAAATATTACTCTGAAAGTCTCTAGGAAACTATCCAGATTGGACAGTATGGGGTCGTTCTTTTCTAAAAGAGGGGAGACCCAATCCAAGGCTTGCCCGCTCAATAGAGAAATGATGTATGCCACCTTGATGCTGTCGGTGGAAAAGTTCTCAGGCTGGAGCTTGAATTGTAGCAGGCACAAATTCAAAAACCCTCTACACAGCTTGGGTGACCCATCATACTTGGCAGGAGTAGATAAATGTATGCGTGGTGTCCCAGAGGATACTCCAGAGGAAGAAGCTGGGCTTTGATGCATCACGGTGTGTTGAAAAGCGCCCACTTGAGTCTAAAATACGTCTGAAATACGTTATGTAGGCGGGGGTTTGTATTTAAATTGTACAGTATGGGCGTGCTTAGCTGTGTAAATACGTGCTGCCCATACGTACGTGAGCGGATGACATCGGTTATGTGGGCAAAAGTTAAGGTAGGGTTTGGAAAGCGGATCTCGGACAACATATATATGTCACGTTCAGAAGAAGGTTGGGATCGGTTCTGGGTTCCAAGGATTGAGACAACCGAGATGGTGTGAAGTGAAATTGAGCAGGTTTAATCGGGGATGGGTGCATACAGATAAATAAAGAAAACAGTTGTGAGTAGTTTGTGAGTAGAGACTTATGATGATGGGAGTGATGGTGAGAATGTCCAAGTAGGGTTGAACAAAGTCTGGGTTGGATGACGGTAGCTTGGGACAAGTAGAGAGACGAGAGACGGCAGAGCCAGAGGCAGGGGAACCAGAGTCGGCGGGACCAGAAGTAGCAGAATTGGCGTCAGCACGATGAGACACAGCGGGGTCTAGAGGCAGTAGGACTGGAGTCAGCAGGGTTGAATCAATTTGACCACAGAACTGGACCTTTGGACTGGACCTAAAGACGAAACCTCAGGACTGGACCGCAGGACTGAACCTCTTGGACTGGACCCATTGGGCTGGACCTCTGGACTGGACCAACAGGACTGGACCTCTGGACTGGACCAACAGGACTGGACTAACTGGACTGGACCTCTGGACTGGACCAACAGGACTGGACCAATAGGACTGGACCAACAGGACTGGATGAAGTACCAGGCACCTAGGAGACCTAGTTGTTCTGGCAACGTTGGAACAGTGCACAGGGTTTAAATAGTGCGCCCTGTGCACTGATTGGCTGGAGGACCGGAGAGGCAGCTTCCCCATTGGTGCCTCAGCACATGTGACTTTATTCAAGATGGCAGCGCCCATAGGACGAGGATCCCGCGGCGCTTTAGCACCCGAACACACGAGGGACGCCGGACCAGGTCAGCAGCAGCATCGGTGTAAGTAGCTGAGTCTGTCACTGTAACAGTGACAGACTCCGAGGGAGAACAGCGCCGGAGCCCCGCACTGCAGCCAGCCGACGGACGGGGTAAGTGCGGCACTTGCTGCGATTTGTGACATTTACGGTTAGGGTGGTAGACCGGGAAGGTTAGGCTTAGGCTGCGGAACAGGGAAGGTTAAGGTTAAGCTGCTAGACAGTGAAGGTTAGGGTTAGGCTGTGGGACAGGGAAGTTTAAGGTTAGGATGGTAGAAGGGGAAGGTTTGGGTAAGGGGAAAGTTAAATTAATTGTCGCCATCGGAATTTTTCCGAAGTCCATCTGGCGCTGTTACTACTCTTTCTCACTGTAGTATTGCCCTAATCACTTTACAGTTGGGACGTGGTTTGTCGCTAATCAGTCTAAGAAGTGAACCACACCCCTGAGGAACAAGGCTAAACTTGGAGATCCCAAAACAAAACCTAGGACCATAAAGCAGCATAAAAAATGTAATCCATAAACACTACAAACTTTACAAACCTATTTCAATGAAACTTTTAGTTTTCTACATTAGTCACGCTTTAGACATCTGTGTTCACTGGCACATTTTAAAAGTCAACAGCTGGGTTAGAATGTGAGCCAGGTCACTTAAGTCAGTGACAACAATGCACCATTTGTTACATAAATTCAAAATTATAGAAGTAACATACAGACTTTGTGACTAGTAAAAAAAAAAAAAAGCATCTTCCGTCGCAGGCTTATAAAAAGACCTACATATGAAGGCAGCCATTGTAAGAAATAAAAGTAGCAAGCATACATTTGACATACACTTAATAAAAAATGGAGCGATAATAGTGGCCCGTATTCAGACCACCTGACGTATTGCATATACGTCTGGTGTTTACTGAAATGTGATACTGTTACATCCAGCAGCGCTGGGACCGGAGTTTACCTTCAGTTCCATCGACGCTGCACTTTCTCTCCTCTCCCTGCTGTGTGCCGTACATGCCGCTGACGGCATGTAAACAATACCACGTGTCCAGCAGCGGGCGGGCGCTCTCTCCATATTGTTATATGGCTGTTTCCCTGCTTGGAGAAACAGCCTATCAGTGTTACTCTGTTCTGGCTGCTGGCCAATCAGGGACCAGCAGCCTCTATTTGAATCTCCTTCCCACAGCTCCTGGCGCCGATTATAGCTTCTGTTCCACAGTGCTGTAGTCTGCTATATCGTGTGCCTAGTGCTCTTGCCTAGTGATCTGACCGTTGAGTGCCCTTTATCCTGATGTTATTCCTGCCTGGTTTATCTAGTGTGTCCAGTTCCTTTCTCTCTCTCCTTCGTGAACTGATCCTCTCCCATTTGCCTGCCCTTATCCCTGGTGTGTATGTCTATGTTACCCCTTCGGGGGTCCCGCTGGATGCCTGTGCGTGTGTATGCCCTTGTCCGTCTTGTCTTGTCCTGTGAACCATCTTCTGTCCACCGTACCTTGTTCAGTGTTAATTGTCGTCCATCGCAGATCAGTTCCTTCCGACCTGCCCTGCTCCCTCTTTTCTTGAATCTTTCTCTTCCCCGGTTTGGGTACTTACCTCTGGTGTCTAGCTTCTCTGCTCCGCGGGTCCGGTTCAAGCGGGGTACGACCAGGTTATTGGGCCAAGGCCAAATCCATCCCCACCATCAGGGGCTCTGGTGAAAACCCCCTGATAATAAAGTTTACGTACCCCGGCAGCCGACTCGGTCACGCTACCTCATTCTCCCGTGGTCACCCCGGTACTCACCGAGGTAATCCCGAGGAACCACACCAATTCGCTGATCTCTATACGACCACTCCGGTTCTCATCCAGATAAACCCGGAGTGTCGTAACAGATACTGCGCATGCGTAGTAATTATTTACGCGATCTACATATCTTTTAGTTACGTAGATTGCATATATGAGATCTTAAAGACCTTTTCCCATTTAAATATCGTGGAACTTCCTGTTCCACTCACGCAATGCATACGGATGAAGACCCAGGGGGATCTGTGCTCCCCAGACAACTGTACATGGACCAGTGCTATTTTATATTACCTGTGGTATCGAGGGGAGAATACACGAGGGGAAGTTACCAAACTTTTTGATAATCTAGGTAGATTGAAGGAATGGTCAAGAGTGCGGCTGCTGCAGTTTAATGCCAACAAAAGCGAAATCATGCACTTGAGGCATAAAAACCCAAAAGCTCAATATATCATTATCGGCACTATAATGGAAACTAATGAAGAGAAAAGGGATCTAAAAGTCATTGGACTGGATTCACAGATCCGATTTTGCTATTTTTTGCGTGCGTACTTTTAGGATCAGAGTAACTGCGCTTGCATAGCAATTTTTTCAACGCAATGTAGGATTTAGGCATGGAAGTCCATTAGGCACAGATTCATGAATTGCACTTAGTGACATGCGTATGGAGGGGCGTGGTTGACTTCTGTACATGCAAAGTTACGTGAAAGCGGGCGGGGGGGCATTTAAATGGGCTTTTGAGGACGCAGTCAGTAATGTACCCACGTACGTAAGTAACTTATGAACACAAATGCACACATAGAATTAAGGGTGCCTTATGGAAGTGTAAGCCACCAAAAATCCATCGGTCATGAGTGTTGCCTTGCAATGTAGGTGAGTAGATTTGCGTACTTTAGACAAACGCATCTGTGCATCCAGTCCATTATTTCATCAGACTTAAATGTAGTCAAGCATTGTAACACAGCAATGAGACAGGCAGGTCAGAAGCTTGGTAGCATAGGAAAAGGAATTTGTAGCAGAAATAGGGAAGTAGTAATGCCACTTCATAGGTCACCTCACCTAGAATATCTTCAGAAATACATAAATACATTAGAGACTGTGCAAATAAGAGCATGGCCACAACATACCAAAAAGACTAGAGGAACTACACATGTATAGCTTGGAGCAGAGAAGGGAGGGGAGAATTATACCAGCTTTCAATAATATCAAAGGGTGTAACCAGGTACAGGAGGGTGGGTCAAAGGAAAGGGACATGGGTATAAACTGGAGGGTGGTAGTTTTAGAAGAAATGTGCAGAAAAATGACTTCACTGAAATAATAGAGGCCAACACTGTAGTCCAGGTTCAGCATAGTTAAAAAAAAAAAAAAACACCATGGGCAGACTTTATGGTGATGTGTGTGTATGTGTGGGCATTGGGAACAAAAATCCCAAAAACAAAATATCTATATCTAGTCATAAAAATACCTCTTAATTTGGTATTCATATACAATATTATATTACAGATCATTGCAATTTAAATTTTATAGTGCACTTTAGAATAGCTTTACCTAATTGGAAATGATAAAGTTATGTGTTAAAGCTATATTTAACAATTACTCCATACGCATTTTACACCAATGAATCACCAAGAAGACAAGGACAGAATAAAAGACAAAACATGGCACTAATTAAGCAGTAACTATATCCGATCTTAATTTAAAAAACTGCTGAGCACCACGTCTGATTGCTGAAAGATTTAAACATGGTCCCTGCAGTCAAATCACGTTATAGTTGCAGACATTTAGGTTTGCCAGATCTTTATTTGGATCATTTTTTGCAGCACATAGAGTTATGGATGATTGTGAACAGCTCAAAATCAATGGTATGCTGTAGAACTGAACAAACCCTTTTGCATTTAAAATTCTTGCAGTGGCCAATTTTAATCTACCTACTGTTTTCTCTGGACACAGACTTCTCCCTGGAACAAATATCAGATTCCTAAACAGCCCTACCCGCCTGGGGAATATTAATGTTTTATAAAATATTCCAGATCAGTTGCCACTGAAATCTATTGTTTTCATGCAAATAGGACCGGATCCACACCCCTGAACGCTTTCCGTACGTGCGGGGGTATTTCATTTTGCATGGAAGACGCCTCCTGTCGCTCTCCTCCCTCACTTTCTGTGGACTTCATGGCCTGTCATAAGATTGCTTTTACTCAAACAAGTGTAGGTAAGCCATAACTTCATAACTCCATAACCCAGCCCATCCGATAGAACTCCTATCATACGGAACTTAGTTCTAGTCAATAGGAGACAAGCGCAAAAAACGAGCATAACATCTGGAGGGCACATGCACCCTCCCCTCCAGACACCCCACTTACGTCCTTGTTGTGCATAATTGAGGTGACGTTATAAAGTTTAGATCCAGTTCATTGTTATTTACGCCAGGAGAAGTTAGTTCAGGGGTCCTCCGCCACTGGTAGTACTCAGATCACTGTCAGGTGGTACTTAGGTCAACTGGGCAAGGTTATAAGAAGGTATGATAGCAAATGGCCAAGGACATAATTCATAAAATATCTTGGGGATAAATGACATTTACAGAAAATGAACCATAAAATCACTGCAAAAATATGTAAAGAACAGCAAAAACCCTGAAAATATATTTATAGGTTGTGGATTTGTGTCTACATGATATGTAAAGTGGTACTTGATATGATTCCATGTTGGGTAACTGGTACTTACCAAAAAAAGGTTGAGAACCGCTGCTTTAGTCAAAATATTGTGTAATAAATATGATCTAAACCCCCTCACCTGTAACATCTGCTAGAGATATTGGACCAGATCCAGAATTAAGAGCGCTTTCCGCACACATGGAATAAACCTTTTTTAACTCCTCTGCGCCTAATTCATATAGTACAGAAGTGCCTAACCCAGCCCATACTGTACAATTAAAATGCTCCCCACACACACCCACAATGCGTATAATCGATCGTATGGAGTGTTGTCAAGACCTGACGTACAAAACTGTGAATGTCCGGAAACCAATTCTGTACGTTTAGAGGTCCAAAGTGTAACATCTCCCTCACATACATGCAGCGTGCTCCTACAGCCCAACTTATGCCGCTAGCTCTCAAGTTCAACCACATTTAATTTCATTTCAAATTGTCCTAATATTTTAAATTGCCACTCTCACACACTTTTTATGCCTATTAAGCCAAACACTATGTTCAAGTTGTGGCAAACACATTTGCTGCACAGGATTGGAGAAATGATATTGACGAAGAGCTGGCTCAGCCCCCTCAGGGTGGAGGAGCCATCTCTAGAAATTATCGAATGTTGCGTCCTATGCTAGAACATTGAAATGTAACTCATGGCATATCAAAGTGGTTGGAAACCTTTCCTGACCTGAATATGGATGACGTATTAAAGGCTTTGCAATATCCACGTAAAACCCTATCAGCGAGTACTTATCAGGAGATGTTTTTGAAAATTTTCCATGGAGGATATCTCTCACCAAAACGAAGATATCATATGGGTCTATTTGAGACAAGCAGTTGTCCAAGATGTGGTGCGCAAGAGGCATCTTTCGTACATTGTGTGTGGGAATGTCCATTAATTAAACATTTTTGGAAAATGGTCCAAAATTATACATATACATATATTTTAGACTATATATTATTAACACCGAAATGGGCCATTTTGGGTTTTTTAAAATACACAAAGGTAGTAAAAAAAATTACTGTTGTCTTCAGCAGCCGGAAAAAGCATTTTGCAACAGTGAATGTCAGACCCCCCCCCCCGACACTCACCTTGCTTCATTCAAAATTATATCACATCTTTCGTATGGACTGGTCAGAAGCGTCCATGAAAAAAACGCATGCACATAAACTATTTGGGATATGGGAAAGCTTTATTGAGGCATTGCCAAACCATATTAAAATACAAATACACCGATGTTTTTGCAACACATCATGGTATGAAACGAGACTATTTCTAAACGACCTACTAATTACCCTATAGGATATGGTTTGAAAATCTGACCCTAATAAATAAATGATATTAAGAGGGGTCAATGGTTACCCAATATGTTAGAATGGCCTATTTGTAGGGAGGATAGATATATACAGCATCGCACTTCAGATGTGTTGTCTTGCTTTGTGGGACTGGGTTGAAAAGTTGAAGTACAAATAAACTAAGGCAAATATTGTAATATGGAACCTTATACGGATAAGGCGAAATAGATTTGCTATGTTCTGTCAAGATCCTGAATGCCCTGTATATTCTCTAATGGACTGTTAAGTGATTTATAATTCATGATGTCTACAAGGTGTTTGTATTTTTACATGTAACTTCATGCTCCAATAAAATGTTTATTAAAAAAAAAAAAATTGTCCTAATACTTCCTCCTAGTGGTCCCAGATTTACATGGCAACTGATGTCACGGTTCCCATTAGGGCGTCTACCGTCCAAAAATAAACCTAAACAAACTAAACTAATTTTCAGTGGTCACATTATTCATTTATGTTTGATGAGAAGACCCCTTCCCTTGACCTCCTGCATCTATTTGGTCAGAGATGCAGTCGCCACGGAGAAAATGCTTTCTCTCTTCTCTTCTCTTCTCTGTTTCCAAAATAGAGACAGCCAAAAGCTGATTTTTGGCTATTTCTATTTCGAAAATAGCACTAATTAGAAGATTTTCCGAATGAATGGATAAACATGCCGATCGACATACTTACCCATTCATTAATTCGGAAACCGCCACCACAGACCCGTTGGACAGGTGAGTATTACAGAGGAGTCTATGGGGAGTTTTAGGGTTAGGAGTCTATGGGGAGTTTTAAAATTAGGCTTCGTGGAGGGGAGTCTTAGGTTCAGGCTGCGGTTAAGGGAGAGTTAGTGCTACACGCCGGCGCCTGCATCCTCCGGCGTGTAACAGGTCCTCTGATCGGCGCGCAGTGATGCGTCCAGGTCGTTGCTAGGAGACCTGGACGCTAGTTCTCTTCCGGCACGCACGCAGTGCTGCGTGCCATGTGATTCCTTTCCCCGCTGCGCATTGGCCCCCTGCTGTTTAAATCACCGACGTCCCTGCACGTTCGTTTACGCATACCTGCTGCTTGCCTGCCGACTGTCCTGCTGGAAGGTCTGTCTCGTGTGTTTGATTTTTCTTCTTGTGTGCCTTGCCTGGGAGATTGTGTATACCTACCTGGGTTTATACTTACCTTACCTCACAGCACGCCATATACCTAGCTGGATATTTGTGCAGGATACGGAGGATTTGTATCTTGCCTAAATACTTACCTACGTATACCTAAGTATACTTACCTTGCCTCACAGCACACCATATACCTGGCTGGATATTGTGCTGGTTACGGATGATATGTACCTTGCCAAAATATTTACCCACTCATAGTGTACTTACCTTGCCTCACAGCACACCATATACCTGGCTGAATATTGTGCTGGCTACGGATTATATGTACATTGCCTATATACTTACTCACTCCTGTTGTACTCACCTAGCTTTCCACAGCACACCATATTTCTGGCTAAATATTGTGCTGTTTCGTTTTTCACAATCTGTCCGTACCTAATGTGCAATTCTCAGCACGCCTCCTGCAGGCTTAATAAAGTGCTGCTCTTCTCCCTCGCTCAGTCCTCATTTTTCTACTCTGTGTTCTTCTCTGTGTGATTGCGTACACAATTTATAAACTCACCCTATCACACCACTCGGTGCTTGCTTTTGAGTAAGGGTTACTGTTTCTATATATCTGCCTTTCTTCAGTGGAATTGTGCGCCAAGGATAGTGGCTGGTTATCTGGGTGCAGCTCCAGTCCATCCCCTGGCAAAGACTACCAGATTGCTTTCTGCATCCTTGGCAATCGGTAACAATCATAACAGTTAGGCTGCGGGGAGAGGAGTCTTAAGGTCAGCCTGCAGTTAGTGGAATCTTTGTGTCAGGCTGCGGGAATGGGAGGGTTAGGATTAGGGTAATGGAAGGGGCGGGTCAGGGTAAGGGTTGGGATTACATTAATATCACCATTTGCAGCTCCATCTTCTTTCTTCGGTCGATCGATTGCTTCTCTTTTGCGAGACAGAAGCAATCAATTTCCCAGCAAGTTGCGAACCTTGTAAAAGGGCCATTATCCGTGGCGACCCACACCCATTTGATCAGTACTCTGCTAGTAAGCTATGTAACAAAAGAGAAAAGAAGATATTGGTGATAAAGATTGTTCTCCAAGATGGATCTTTCCTTTACTGGCTCTGGAACTAACCACCATATTGCATCTCATTCTCCATATCCCCACGCTTTTGTAGTTTTATCTTTAGAATGGCTATGATTACTTGTTTATCTTAACATAACTCATATGTGTATTTATTTGATGGATCATCATGCCATGGTTTGACTACAAACCTAACTTTTCAGTGTAGAATAAATTGAATAGTTTTAAACAGACAACATTGGTAAAAAAAAACAAGTCTTTTTAATAAACACTATACTACATAGCAATATGTGTCACATAGACCTAGTGTTCCTATGGAAACACTGTGTCTAGATGAAACCATGAAATGATCTTTGGATTGGGATTTGTATCACACCAAAAATGCATTAGTTGTGTTTCGAGTTGAGTGTTTTAGTTGAGTGTGCGCTAAAATTTGCACATCAGAAGTTAACACGAAGTCCCCAATTATTCCGCTCAACGTACCTCTCTAAAGAAAAATATATCCCAAATGTATTATTGTGTTATTTATGCAAGTTGAGGCAGATTTAAATAGAACGCGTGGTCAGACAACCCAACAGATAGATAAACATCCAATCATTTTTATCTTGGATGAAATCAAGGTGTGTATTTTGAGATAAAAAATAAATGAATGGGCAAATATTGCCATCTAGTGGACATTATCTATTATAACATGATCACTTTTAGGCAGTCCTAATTCTGAAAAGCTATTAATATGAAAGCTTATACCTTTAAAACTGTTAAGTAATAGCGTTTAAAGGTGTGTGTAATACTATAAAACAATACAATATAACAATTATTTTTCAGAAATGCACAATTGAGAGCTTCGTTGATACAAATTATCATTAAAAACTTTTATTTATAAGGAGCCACAGAGGGTCAATAGCGACTCTCAATTAACATAAACACATCATTGTATGTGGGAGTGAGATGTGGCGATCAGATAGGAGGCAACATGGTGGTTGTTGGCCAACCATAGAGGGAGAGAGGGAGTGTGAATGGAGATGAGGGAGGAGAGGTGGGGAGCAGTGGAGAAATAAACTGAAGACCATCAAAATCCATTTAACTAAAACACCAAATATTCTTTCATAGTTTTCTCCTATTCTTTTCAGATTGCAGCAGCTATTCCACATTGCTTAGAACTGCATGATACTGTACTAACTGAGGGTAATGTATTCTGAAACTCCCAGACACAATACACTTACAACAGAGGGTTGTAATCACATGTGTGCATTCCCTCATAGTCAGTCACCAGAACTAAACTTTACGTGCCAGGATTGTGACAAATAAAAAGAAAATAATATATAACTAAATACACATTAAAACAGTTTACTTACCTAACGTCTTTACGGACTTGCTGGTTGGAACAAAAGAGTCGAGTCCTTGTTTACACAATAAGTACTCCAATTTAATTCATACTGATCCAGACGTTTTTACTTCCATTTGCTTATAATGGAAAAGTTAATGCTGTATACACACTATATATTTTCACCCAATAATTGGTCCAATCACACGATGGATACAAGACCAATTCAAACTATATTGTGAAAGTGTGCATGCATCCACGATCAAACAATATCCTGTCATCATATATGGTATTGCTTGAATAGACTTTACGAATAGTCCAATTTGGCCAATGAATGATGGCAAGATATCATGAGAAAAGTGCTTTTCTTACCTTGTTTTCAGTTGATTCCCTTTCCTCTTCCTGCAGCTGCAGGGGGTTATGGGACAGTTCCTTCTGCAATTCTAGTGTAGTGTGTATGGAGGTAGTATCCTGAGTAGAATTGTTTAATCTGTCGGTCGTTAGAAAAAGTTTCAGTGTACCAAGTGTTAGGTAGTCTCAAGCTGGCGTAAGTCAGGCCTTGCGAGTGGGAGTGGTAAATGCACAGATGTCTGAATAGAACCCTTTGAATATACTGCTCAGAGACAAATTGTCACACCTCCACATGGCATGCACTGAACTGAGGTGTAGGTTTAACTACTGACCAGGTTTTCAACAGAGCAGCAGGTGGTGTGGATGGGCTTGGCTACAGGCCAGCAGCAGGTCACGGCCCTGTGGCAAATGCTTGGGTCTAAGTGCAGCGGACAGAGACCCAGGTTCAGGATAAATGCAAGTTAATGGAGTATTTGTGCAATGTGATTCTTCAGGAGCAGGAATCCTGGAAAATGCAGGATGCACAGGAACAGGGTACAAGGATAACCAGAGTTTAATGAAGCACAAAGGTTTATAAACTCAGAAGCACAAGGGAGAACAAATATAATCTCTCCCCTTTCAAATTCCTCATACTAGAAGCATGCTCCAATGGCACAATGGTTATCAAAACATAATATAAGATAGAGTTCCTGCCATATTCCACAAGATGTTCCCTGACATCACTGCCACATGCTTGAGGTATGAACATCCCTCCACATATGGTATTCTTGCTCCTGCATATGCACATACCGGAAACAGGTCATTGACAGCTAGTGTATGGACGCCCTGCACAATGAGCTCTACCTTCCCAAGACTCTGACAAGATACCACTTTGACCTTTTCCAGTTTTGTAAATTTCTTAATATTTTTCTATAAAATTTATCATGAAGCAACAAGAGGTGATTCTCTACGGACGGGTGAAAATGTAATTTAAATATATAAAACAGACCCTCGGACATAACCCATTCCATTGAGTACAAAATACTCTGCTCCTGCTATGGTAACTACCTTTGTTGAATAGGTAAATAGTTTTTTATATATCAGTTAAATGATTTAAACCAGGTGAGTGACCGTTGGAAGCTCAGGAGCGGATTAAATTGTACCTAACTGAATGGGTCATGTTGGAGGGTCTGATAAAATACTTTCTGAGCTACAGCCCCTCAAAAACCATGACCCCCTCACAGAAAGTCAATGGTGGAATGCCGTTTATTATAGTCAACCTCAATATAAGAGCATTACGTAATGCATGCACAGTACCTAAACATCAACCCCACCACATGGGTGGCCTTTGACTGGGTTGAGCTGGGCTTAGCCCTTACGTACGATCCTATATTCGGCATGCAACTCAATTTAAGGTTGCCCCCAGGTTACTGATCCATTATCTGCACACAGGAGAAAGGGTGGGGGCAGGGAGTGAGTTCCATGCTCTCCTGTGTGTGGTATTGTAAAATTCCATACTTTAGCCTCTGTTGCGGAGGTTACATAAGTAATTAAATTTTGAGCAGGCCCTTCATTAATAGTTATTCTTTATTAAATTTTGTCTTACTACATAAGCAAGCTTTTATTAATAAACATAATAATTATATATACTTTACATATAGGATTTTCCAGTAAATCATCTAATATTGCGGTCTACTTGTGCTCAGCCCTTCAGCATTGTCACACCATGATAACTATATATGACACATCAAACACTATAGATTTATTAAAAGAATATTAAGCATCATAGAAATGATCAGAATGTTTTCTATGCTTTGGGTTCTCTGTTGTGATGTGATATATTTTGAAGGTTTGGAAATCAGTTTTATTCCCATAATTGTCAGAAAAAAGAGATAACATAAATCAAAGAAATTGGAACAAGGATAGAATTGTTCTGTTATACCCCTTTCACATCACCACGAAATACCCGGGATCTTGACGAAAAACCCGGGTCTCGTCAAAATCCCGGGTATTTGGTGGTGATCTGAAAGGTGCACTTCCGGTTGACCCGGGTCGAAAGACCCGGGATTTCAACCCGGGAAAAAAGAAGGGTTATTGCCGTGTCGTACCGGGCAAGGGTGTGATGTGAAAGGTCCAGGGTTGTTTTCAACCCGGGTCTTTCACTTTGCCTCCTTATTGGTGCAGATTTGTCTACAGTTGCTATGGCAACAGTAAACAAACCTGTTTCTACTGTGTAGCATTTAAAAAAAATAATCATTAAATAACGCTTATTAAAAAAAAATTACCGCTAATTGTTTAAAGTAAAAAAAAAAATGAAAAGAGTTAACAGACTTACCGGCCCGGGGGTATTCAGGACACTGGCGGGCACTGCTTCTTCATCTTCATCCGGAGGGACAGCGGAGAGCGCACCAGATCATCTCAGCCTGCCGCAGGACGCATTATGGAGCCTGCGGTGTAACATTAGGGTCATTGCGATCACCGCAGTGCCTGCCAGTGTCCTGAATACCCCCGGGCCGGTAAGTCTGTTAACTCTTTTCATA
>WWET01000132.1:374211-385565 GCA_011038615.1 Limnodynastes dumerilii | reverse complement strand
AAGGGGTATGCGTTTGTCACAAGTGACAGGGCATGCTGGCACCATCCCTGGGCATGCTGATGATTGTAGAACTACAACATCAGCATGCCCTGCCTGGTTTAAGCTGCTAAAACCCGGGAAATTCATTGGTGATGTGAAAGGTACATACCCGTGAATTTCCCGGATTTTTGAGGACTTAAAAGGTGTTTTTTTTTATACCCGGTATTTCATCTCCTGGAAAAACCCGGGTTTTTCACAGTTGGTGATGTGAAAGCAGCATTAGAGAAATAGTTTAACCAAAGCAATGAGCAGTCAGAAAATGGAACAAGTCAGAAAAGAGAAGAATGGTTTGTCTTACGTAATGTTCACTATTCCAGTAGCCCTTTTTTTGTTTACTCATTTGATAATTGTTTCTTTTCAACTGATATTTTAATGTTCTTTCAGTAAAATAATGTAAAACAAATAAATAAACAGTCTTTTAGATGTGAATTTGTGGGCGTGATTTACTAAAAGTAGTTAAAAGGAAAATTAAGGCACACCTGAAAATTTTGAATCTACAATTTCCTATATATTCACCCAGTGGATAATTCAGTCAACTGGAATATGAATTGAATTATAACATGAATTACTGGCATCAGAAGTATGTCAAAATTAGGGGTTTGTTTCATAACATTCAATCAGATTATAATGATAATAAATGATAGCGAGAATCTGAAAATTTGTAATGAATACCACCTGCAATTTTGCATTTTGAAGCTTTTACCAAATCTTCTTTATAAAGTGTTAATCTGGGAATTATTGCTAAACTAATATATCAAGATCTAAAGGGAGTGGTAATCAGAGGGTTCTGCTAGAGAAAATAAAGTATCTACAGACCAGTGTCACAGAGTCCAAATTTGATCTTCTGGTGGCATAAGAGAAACTAAAGCAGAGTAACACTTAGGTTTTCAGAGACAATCTGACACATTTTCAAATCTATAGTAACGATTCTAGGATTGACCTGCTTACCAATGTTCCCCAAACACACAGCTCTCTACTTTCCTGGGGATCATTTCACAAACCGTTCAAATGAACCTTTGCTGTAATGATATGCTCGCTTACAAAGTGGCGCTTTGCAGAAAATGAATGGGAAACCAATCCTAAAAATCTGGTACCATCAACCCCTGTTATGACATGTCTCCTCCACTAGGGGCCTCCCATGCTACCTCTCCAGCTTCATTGCAGTTCTGGATTCTACCTGAGGGACTGCTGTTCTAGCCTGTATCTGAATCAGGTGTCTGCAGATCGTTATCTGGGATCTCAAACAACCGCAACACCTGCCTATAAACCAGCCTCTCCTTCCAAACTGCTGGTTCATTGAAGTTATCTGCCTTGTTGCTGTTAGTCCTGTCTGTCTGAGTTTCCTGTATTCACCAGTCTGTTGTTCTCAGCATTCCAAGTTCCAGTGTCTTCACCCATAACTCCAGTGTTGGCTGTTTAATCTGTACTGTCATTGGGGCAGATCCAGACCCCCACATGCATTAACTTTGTTAGGTACGATAGTACTTACGCTAAGGGAACATCTGCCGTGCGCAATGCGAAGATGTTCCGACAGTTAATTTACACAAATAGCTTGTGTAAATTCACTGTCGGACATAGGTCTGGATCTACCCCATTGTAAGTACTGCGGTTCCATCTGCTTTTGCTACTTTACATTAGGACTCTGTCTCTTCAGTTCTCCTTCGTGGATTACAGCTAAACCGTATTTCCTCATTGCCACTGACTATTTCTATGTGCTTCAATATTCAGACTGCTCTAGCTTTATCTCAGCATTACCTGCATATTCCTGTGTACCATCATCTTATCCATATATCCTATACATCTGTGTTGTTCCTGCAATAAATCTCATTGGTTCCTGAGCTACCTGTGTCCTTATGAATCATAACAGAATGAACCAGCCATACTACAACTTGGTCTCTTCTACACCAAGTATGGATCAGCCATTGTATGCAATGTCTCCAACTGGTATTTAAATAAAGCTTCTTTATTTGCTCCTCGTGGAAGTTTGTTACTCTGCTCACACTTATATAAAGTTTCATTTTTCTTACTTGGTTAACTGCAAAGCTGGCGAATCCTGAGGAACTCATGTTTTTTCCTGGCAACCCCATGGGTTCAGAGCAAACCTCTACTTCTCTGTGGCTATCTAGCACTCCTAACCTAGCAACAACTTCTTTCCTTACAGGCTGTCTACTGTTCACTTCTGGGACTGTGACTTGAATCGTGACCTGCCATGTGACCGCAGCCAAGCCCGTCCCCACCATCATTGGCTCTGGTGAAAACCAGTCATGCGGTTAGATTCTGCGCTCAGGTTGGCAGTCCCCAAATCTCAGAAGCCATGTTGGTCGAGCCTCATAATGCACCTCAGTCGCCAGTCTAGCCTAAGTAGAACCTGGCATCAGTAGAGGATTCCTATCCAGCCTCTACCAAACTCACTGGTTGCCATTTGTGTATTCCTCACAACTCTGTCATATCCAGAATCCTCCAGCCAGCTGCCAGACGGGGTGTCCAATCCTGCAACCCCAGGCAG
Source organism: Limnodynastes dumerilii (assembly GCA_011038615.1). NCBI lineage: Eukaryota > Metazoa > Chordata > Amphibia > Anura > Limnodynastidae > Limnodynastes > Limnodynastes dumerilii. The sequence continues at coordinate 383,020 of WWET01000132.1, read as the reverse complement.
AGGGCCTGCAGTACTGAAATCTCAGATGTTGCATCTAGTAAGGAGCTCTTATGCCCTTCACTCTCTGGTGCCGATCCTCAATGAAATTCCATGTTCAATGGAGGGGTGCATACGCCACTTGCCAAAATTGGAGTATCTACTTCAAAACCCAGTGAGAGGGCGCAAGCCCCAGTAGTTGGTGTGGAGTTCCTAAACTCTTCAGCCTCTGAAGTTGGGTCTCCATGTTCCTTCTATTTTCTAATGTCGGGGCACATGTCTCTGTAACCACACCTGTAGCAGAACTCCATGAGTTAATGAGCCAGACCACCCAGTCTGCAGACTCTTCTCATAGTGCTGCCCAGCCCGGGTGTCTCTCAGTGCTGCCCAGCTCGAGGCATCTCTGAGTGCTGCCCAACCGGCCGCCAACTTGAGTGCCGCCTAACCGGCCGCCAACCTGACAGACAGGTACCCAAATGCCACCCATATCTTAGGGCATGGGAGCCTATTTGCTCCTTACCCAGCGTTTCTTACTTCCAGGTTCCCAGATCCAGAGTCTGAAGTTCAGGGTCCAGAGGCTGCTGCCCAGGATCAGGTGCCATGCATTGCCGTCTCTGAGGAGGACTTCAGTCTGAGACATGTCGTCTCAGAGGAGGACTCCAGTCTGAGACATGCCGTCCCTGAGGGGGACTCCAGTCTGAGCCATGCCATCCCTAAAGGGAATTCCAGTCCAAGCCAAGCCAGTGGGGGATGCTTGCTCTTCTGTCTCCACAGAACCTGCACCTGCTCTGTCCACAAAACCTGCAGTTCAGCTAAATGTGCCCATGCCCAAACCAAACCAAAAGATAGAATGCATATGTGTCGATTGTGCAGCATCGTTTGACACTGCACACTAAAAAGATTTTGGTGTTATCGGATGATTATCGTGTAATTGGAATGATCATCGTCAGATAACTCTCCAGTGTGTACCCTGCTTAACACTAATTTAAAGGATATATGCACTGATCTGAATCTTGTTGGAACTGAAGGGTGGGATATATTAGGCAGCAAGTAAACGATCAGTTCTTGAAGTTAATGTATTTGAAGCAGGAAAAATGGGCAAACATAAGTATGTGACTTTAACAATGGATTGCTGCTTATTATTATTGCTTATTTATATAGTGCCACAAATTGTCCGCAACGCTTTACAAAGAACATTAGACATTCACATCCGTCTCTTCCCCTATTAGAGCTACATACTAAGGTTCATACACATTTATACCGTACTTACTTAAACACACACACACACACAGACACTAGGGTTAATTTAGTCTGCAGCCAATTAACTTACCAGCATGGTTTTTTTGGCGTGTGGGAGGAAACCAGAGCACCCGGAGGAAACCCACACAGACACATGGAGGACATAAAAGCTCCAAACAAACAAGGCCTAGTCCAGAAATCGAACTCATGACCTCAGCGCTGTGAGACACAGCTACTCACTGAGCCACCATGCTGCCAGGCACTGTGTAAAACACTTGTATTATCGTTTTAAAGGGCTTTAATTTAATTAAAAAAGTTAAAACCAAACCACATTTCTAACATGTAAACTTCTATAAGCTGCTGCGAGTTCACATTGCAGCATATATTGCCTATACACATCCATTTAAAGTGAGGGAAAAAAAACAATTTATCTTCTGCTCTTAGATTTCTATTGAACCATTGAAATGTCAGATACTATTACATCACTCATGTCATTCAGCAGTGTTGAAGCCATAAGAAAAGCTGTGTCTAATTTTTCTGCTTCTCCTCAAGTATAGCAAAGATGATGATTTCACTCTTTAGAACACAAAGGGCCTGATTTAGACTTAAGAAATTGCTTAAAATAAGAGAGGAAAGTCACTCCTGGGCTAAACCATGCTGATTGCAGGGGGAGTCAAGTTAATTGTATTCTTTGCATGCAGGGATATATCTTTGAATTGCTTACTGCACACAGATACTGACCAGCTTTACTATTACATTGTTATTTAGACTTGGGCTAGGAAACGCCACCTCTCAACTCTAATACTGTTTGCAACAGATTAAATGTGACTCCACTGCAATTAACATGGTTTAACCCAGGAGTGACTTTCCTCCCCTATTTTAAGCAACTTGTGAAGTCTGAATCAGGCCCAATGTTCTTTATTCAGATTAACAGTATTTGTTCTCTATGGGAGAAAAATAAAACATATACCAATACTGCTGCATACCTCATCTTTCTGCATGAGCAGGCAATGTTACATTGGCTACAATTTCTTTTCTTTATCTATGAATTTTTTATAAGGTTTTTCTGTGCTACATGACACCACAACGAAAAAGCTTAAGTGTGTGAACAATCCCTTAAAAGAGGAGCAAAATTTTCCCACAGGAGAAGTCAACAGCATTGGCTAAGAAAGGATGCAGTAGAATTTCTAAATCATACTTTACACGGTCTTTCTTTGGCTGATACTTTGCTTAGATGAAACATAGCTGCTAAGTCACTTACATTTCTAAATCCTCAGGGAAAATCGGCTCTGCAGCAAGAATTGCCCCCAGCTCCAGCAATATGACAGTTTCCTTTCCTAGGGTGTAAAGAATAATAGTAATTAGGATGTATCATCTCTCCAGTCATAGAGTTTATAGGGTGAAAGTGACTATAATCAGGTTAAATAGCAGAAAGGAATTCTGTTTATTTCTTTCTTCGCTGGTAATCACAATGTAACATTAGAACACATAAATAAGCAATGTGCAATAAATGAATTTTTTATTAAATGTATATATCTACATAAACAAGTATTACTATAGATGATCATCATAATTCCAGTGCTACCGTATGAACTGGGAATATGATAATATAGTTTTACTCTGCTAGGCTGTCTACAAAATCTAATAAGTGACACTAGGGTCCAGACTTACTAAACAGCAGGAAAGGAAATATGGAGATGTTGCCCATAGCAACCAATCAGACTCTAGCTAACATTTTCTAGTATGTAATAGAAAAGTGAGAGCTAAAATCTGATTGGTTGCTATGGGCAGCATCTCCACTTTTCCTTTCCTGCAGCTTAGTAAATCTAGCCTTGGTTACCACAACCCTAGTGAGTCAATTCACTCTTTTCACATTGAATCATTTAGTAGATTCATGTACATATGCAGAACTTAAATAGGTTCAAAAGTGTTAAAGTAGTTTTTTATTTATTTATTTTTTCAATAAAGTATTGCAAAATTCTTAACCACACAAAGAAAGACTATGGGGTTCATATTTAATACTCAACTAAAATAAGTTGTGTTGGCAAGGCGAAGGAACTGAAGTTGTGAGTTGCATTATGAAGGAACATAGGACTAGATTTACTAAACTGTGGAAGAGGAAAAGTGATTTCCATAGCAACCAATCAGATTCTAGCTGATATCCTCGTGTATTTCATAGGAAAGTGAGAGCCAGAATCTCTTTAGTTGCTATGGGCAACATCTGCACTTTTGCTTTTCTGCAGTTTAGTAACTCTAGCCCTAAATGTGTGTAATTGAAAAAAAAATCTTCAGAATTTTGAAGCTGAAGTTAAAAGCAATCACTGAGAGCGCACCTTTTTCTAGAGCTTGTACATATCACTTTAAATTCAATTAAATATATTATGGCATAATCTATTTCCTGATCAATTCTGTACATAATTAAGCTGTGTATTCATATGATGTGCTAAAGCTTGAGGAGATATTTTATGGGCACGACCTTCTGTTTAAAGTAACTGATGAAAAGACATCTTTACTGTTACTTACAAAGGGTGAACACAAACATTCTGTTCCTGAGGGTCTTGCATAATGACTACAAAGAGATGCCTATGAGTACATGTTCTGTGGTTCATGTATAAACACACACAGCATAAATTTATAGAAGCCCAGCAGAACCCTATCTTTTCCTTTGTATCACAAGATAATCCTAAATAAAGCATGTTAAGGGCCATAAATTCTGATATGCGTTAAGTGTATGTTCATATGATAAAGATAGAAAGATTACAAATTGAGAGACTGATTTGTCACACTGTGCACATTTCTGTGTATGGAAACAGTAATACCAACAAGACAAGACAGAGATAAAACCCGCCAATGTCTTATTTGCCAATGTGTTATTCACTGAAATCCACAGGGGTCTTTTTTAATCATCTTTTAATTGTAATTGGATAAAATGAAAAATAATGTGTAAAGAATAGAAGGTGACTCACCACTTATGCCAGGCCTGATAGCAACTAACCAAAACACATATTATTGGTCTAGCTACTAGAATACAACAGTAATGAATTAAAGCTAGAAGTTATTTGGAGTCAAGCTGCAATGTTCTTTGTTTACTATCCATAAAGATCATCAAAGTTGTGATGAATTAGGGGTAAAATGCCAAATATATAAGACACCAATTTCCCACTACACATGTATCACAAAGAGATAAGAAGCCTTGTGCAGAGGACCCATGTTAATACACTGAAGACCATGCACAAAAGGGCAATTCAAGTAAAAAAAAAAGTAAATAGACCTGGGGCCAGATTTACTAAGCTGCGGGTTTGGAGAAGTGGAGATGTTGCCCATGGCAACCAATCAGATTCTAGCTGACATTCTCTAGTATGTAATAGAAAAGTGAGAGCTAGAATCTGATTGGTTGCAACATCTCCACTTTCCCAAACCCGCAGTTTAGTAAATCTGGCCCCTGATCCCGACTTCTGTGCGTTTCCATATGCAGGAAGGTCAGTAAGTCTGCATGTGAGAAGGGACTGATCCCCTCTTTCATTCCCCTCTCACATGCAAAGTTCTGGATAGAACACTGAGTTGAAATCTCCACACAGATCAGCATTCATCCGAATCTTACTGCCATTGACCCACTTAATCTGCATGCTTATACCTGCCTCTCTTATGGGGATAAGGCATCCAGAATTTGTGAAACCCCCTCGCATCCCCGCACGGAAAACATATCGTACAGAACTAACGGAATGGAGTCCCGGTCCGATGATATGCCTATAGAAATAGAGACAGACGAAAGTTCCTTTTCAGCAATCTCTATTTCGAATGGCAGCCATTTTAGATTCGTTTTCTTTTATGAATGGGTTAATATGCCGATCGGGGGTAACCTCTCTGGGGACTTTTATTCTTAGGGGGATTAAGGTTAGGCTGCTAGGAAGGGAGGGTTAGGGCCATAGAAGGGAAAGTCTAGGGTCAGGCTCTGGGGAGGGGGTCTAAGAGTTAGGCTATACAGAAGGGGGGGTTAGTGTCAGGCTAGAGAGAAGGGAAGGTTAGGGTTAGGCTGCGGGGAAGGGAGGGTTAGGGTCAGGCTGTGGGGAAGGAAGGGTTAGGGCCAGGCTGCGGGGAAGGAAGGGTTAGGGTCAGGCTGCGGGGAAGGAAGGGTTAGGGTCAGGCTGCGGGGAAGGAAGGATTAGGGTAATGGAAGGGGAGGGTAAGGGTTAGAATTAGGGAAAGGGTTGGGGCAGTGTTTTACAGGTAATATGGTATGGTATGGTATGGTAATATAGGTAATATGGGAGCACCGTGTTCAGTGCTTCAGGGATAGTCTGCTATGCCTCATAGAGGCATAAGCAATCAATATCCCAGCCAGTTCCAAACTGGCTGGGAGAGAACGGCCCTACCGAAATAGGGCCGTTCTAAGTGGGGAAGTCCCACACTCAGAACTGCGTTCCATACGATAGGAGTTCCAATGCAGAACATCTGGCATGCACATGCACTGTCAAAAAATCACCCGACTTCCACAAGCACATTGCAGAAGTCAGGTTATTTCCTGAACTTAGGACAGTCTACAGTGTCACTTACCTTTGAAAAAAAATCTGTGAGGAACCTCTGCATCTCATCCATCAGACTGCAAACATGTAAGCCTGCAGAATGTGGAGGACCATGCATCTTTGTCCATTTACATGTCCTCATATCTTTGTTTTCCTGCATTTACGCATTTCGGTCTGCTCAGCTCCAGCTTGAAGATGAGCAGATACAATGTAGCCTGCTCCCATGAGAGTGCTTTGTTTAGATTGAGTGGAGTCAAACAAAATATGAGTCATATTTACACATTGTGTAAACACATAGTGCATTATAAGCTCAAAATAAATCTTTTCTACAGCCTGTATGCAAAGAAAACAAACATAAAAAATAAGATGTCTGGGAATAAATGTCCTCCATATTCTAGTTTGCTAATAACTCTAAATTGGCCCCTGGTCCCATTACCTAAAAATAAATATTTCTTTATACCATTTTAATGATATCCAAGGGGCAGAACTTAGGCATGTAATGAAATATTTATTGCAAGGCGATAAGCTGTTTTAATGGTTTTACCCCATCTACAAAAGACACAAGAGAGTTGGGTGTTGATTCAGAGTTTGAGAGTAAGGGTAATTCAGGTGTACATGTACAGCTCAACTATACCATTTTGCAAAGTAAGGGGTGCAAATTAATCTTAAATCTTTTACATGTAGGAAAATACATTACATTTGCACACAGAACTCAAATATTGCAGAACTTTAGGTTTCATTTTATAAAATAGAGTTGAGCTAAGAAAATTCACCTCTCAAATATAAATTTGCCTCCCCTTGCAGTTCAGCATTGATATTGCTCAGGTCTACACTTCCACCTAAAAATAGGTGTAAGTGCAACTCTGAATCAGCCCCTTGGTGTCAACCATTGCAGGCAACAGGCTTTTGCCAGGCAGACTTGCTGCAAAGCATATGGTAATTAAGTGCTTGTAGCTATGTTAATTACAGAACCTGTGGGAAATAATATATTTTATAACAAATAAAGCATTTTATTCCTTTTTTTTGTTTTGTTTACCATGGCAAGGTTCTCATAGATTAAATACACCCCTGTGAAGGTGAAGAGGGTGCCTTAGCACCTTAGCATAATAAGAACATTTGCATGACATGACCTATAGGGCAGCAGAGATGCTGGTAACATATTAGTAGCTTGGGAGAAATTTCCATTTTCCTTTCAAGTGCCCCCCAAAAAACACCCAAAGATTCATTTGATGGAAGCTTTAAGGCAACCCAAAGACGCAGCTGCATGCACTATAAAGGGAGGGTGGTGTTATATGCAAATGTAGTGTATGTATAGTATCTGAAAACAAAACAAACGCTTTCCAGACTACAACATATTACTGTGTGGGCTGACAAGTAGCAGAATCACCATGAGTTATCCAGCGACTTGCTTTGAGTTGAGACATGTGGCTGGCAAACCCAAAAGACTGCTTCAAAACGCATAATGGGGAACACAGTAGTGTCGCTTATGGGCAGCATTGGTGTTTGACTGCTTTGCGGGTGTACAATATGCAGGGGAGTGTCAGTCACATTATACCGTCCGCAAGTCACCTCACCTTCCCGTCAGCGCCATTACCCCCGCGGTACTTATCCGTCCGCTCGCTGGAAGTCTCTCTTCCCGCCCAGCGACGTCACGGAGGGGGTGTGGCCTGTGTGCCCCGGCCAGTTTACTCTCCTCAAGTGAAATGTGGCTGTGGTATTAATAATAGCTGTGGCTAATAAAAGTTCAATGGACTAGAATATGATCTAATCAATGCAAAGCCATTCATGTCAATATTTGTCATTGTCATATAACTTTAAGGAAACATCTAAGAAACATCAAACCTGATCTTAAATATAAGTATTAAAACACCCAGTAACACACTTATAAATAATACATTGAGAGGTGTGTGTTTTTGTCCTTTTTTGTTAAATGTATAAAGTGCTGACAGTTATATTGCTGTTAATGTAATATAAAATGTGTTTTTTGTTAAATCATTTATAAAGGTTTCTATATAAATAAGGAAAAATGTTTCATCGCTTATGGGAGAGTATTATAGATACTTTGCCCAATAACACCAAATAGCAGATTTATAATCGTTTCCATCAAAATGTTTGATTTGAAACCCGTATCGTTGGAAATGATCTGCCCATTCTTATATACCCTAATAAAAAGGTATAAGTTTGTTTTTAGGAAATTGTGTAAAATAACATGGCCCGGCCATGACTGATACTGATGCTAAATTGCGGGCGAGGGACTTGAAGGCGGCTGCAATCTCCAGTAAGAAAATGTCATTACCGAAAAAAGGGCATCCGAAAGTTTCTTTTCGGACGTCCCTCTTTCGAATACTTACCTTTTTCTACTTTTTATTAATGAATGGGAGAGTATGCAGTTCAGCATACTTCATCCATTCACTTTCGCAATCCGTGATATCTCTCTGCCGCGCCGCGATATCCCTCCGCCTCTGCTCGTCAGACAAGGGACAGGTGAGTAAATTATCTGTGCGGGGTTAGGGTCAGGCTGCAGGGGGGGGTTAGGGTCAGGCTGCAGGGGAGGGAGGATTAGGGTCATACGGCGGGAGATGGTGGGTTAGGGTCAGGCTGGAATTAAGGGAGAGTTAGGGTCAGGCTGCCAGGAACAAGGGTTAGGGTAGTGAGAGGGGAGGGTTAGGGTAAGAATTAGGGAATGGACTGGGGGACTATTTTTTAATAACTTTTCGGAGAACCAAAAGCTCGGTGCTCTGTGGATCAGTTGCAATGCCTCCTCGAGGCATATGCAATCGAAATCCCAGCCAGTTCACAACTGGCTGGGAGAAATCTCAATTTTCGATATTCAGATTTTGTTTGTGGGGACCCACACCCCTTGAAGGTGTGATTTGCATTAAATCATGGTCCCATTCCCATTACAGGAAATTTGCCTGCTCTTTGTTACGGAAGCCACTACCAGGGCATGGAAATTAACCAGGGCCTGGTCTTCACTAGAGCATCTGATGGTGGAGATAGGCTAAGTTGCAGGACACCTAGCAGGTCGTGTCCCCCGGATGTGGCAAAAGGAAGAAAGGAAGAAATAAGGG
>WWET01000132.1:337379-361757 GCA_011038615.1 Limnodynastes dumerilii | reverse complement strand
GGTGTGGAGAATACATAAAATCACTCTAATACATACAAAGGCTGTCGTAGATATTTTTTTTTACAATATTTGAACTCCCATAAACAAAAAATATTTGACTTTAGAAATGTGTAAGTGATTACTTTGCAGGACACCCATACACAAACACTGGCGACGCAGGGACTGTCCCTATGCTTTTTACTTTTCTCCCTGAAATTATTTTTCAAAGGTAGGCAACTATGCTTTAATTCAGCAACAGATTTTGATATTAACCAAATAATTTGCTGATAAAGAGCTGCATTTACACCGAGTGTGGACCTAAGCAAAACCATGTTGCAATGTGAGGGGGGCAAATTTAAACAGTGAAAGCAGAATTAGAGCTGAGAGGTGAAGTTTCTAAGCTCAACTCTAATTTACATTTTAAAGCTAAATCTATGCAGTGTGTGAGATCTATGGGCAAAAGTAAAGTATTTTCCCTGCATGCAAAAGAATTCAGATTTATTAGCCCCTCCTCACATCGTAACATGGTTTAGCCGAGCTGTATACTCGCACCTGATTTGCCCAAATTCTGGATCAAGTCCCAGGTTTTTAAGTTCCATTTTAGGAGGCTGAACCAGAATTTAAGGGTAACGGCAAAACAGGTGCATGCGTAGACCTCAACATAACCATGCCGCAATAAAAAGGTGCAAATAAATGTCAATGCATGTAGAGAGAACATTTTGCTTTTGCACATAGAACTCACATACTGCATAGCTCAATGTGTAACCGTGAAATTAGAGTTGAGCTGGGAAACATTCCTCTCCTCTATAACTCTGCTTACAAACTTTGTTCCTTATGCGAAGTGAAGTTAGGGTAGCCTTCAGCCGGCGTAAGGAAGGGGCCATACACCCGCACAGGGGGAGTGCCAGGGGGGAGTCAGCGATGTAACGCTGAGCGTTAGCACGCTCAGCGCTACATCGTAGCTCTGGATCAGGCCCAAAGTGAGTATAAGTGAGGGGAGTGATGGGGAATTCAATCCCCTCTTCCGTGAGGACTGACAGAGCTTTGTGTGTGTGGTACATATGTGGAGGTCTGACTCCGGCCCCTTGTGCTGGTGCATTTTTATCTTTTTTACTATAAATTACTCCTGCCTTGCAAGCAAGTGTCTGGAAAGGGTGAGCTAGAATCTGATTGGTTGCTATGGGCAGTTTAGTAAATCTGGCCCTAAGGGTAGGCTGGTAAAACTGTTAGATATAATTAAGATACACAGGCCCACCATTAGGGGGGGACAGCCAGGACTAGTGTCCTGGGCCCCAAGCTGAGGGGGTCCGCTGATACTTACCCTTAGCTCTTCAGCAGCAAGTATCAGCAGTATCCTACCACCGATAATTGCGCCTCAGAACTGGACTTTAGCAGGCCAATGTGAAGATAAGCACTGCACTGACCGCTGTTAATGCAAGTCTGTGGTCACCGTGACATCACATAGGGGGTGGGGCATCATGAATGTGCCCTGGGCCACAAAATATCTGACGGTGGCCCTGAATACACAGTCCATGTAGCTGCCCAGAGTATTACCAGCTAAAAAAAACTAAGTAAGTCACCTACAGCCAAAAGGGTTAAAAGCCAGAAGGGTAATTATAAAAAATCCAAAAGGGCCTTTATGCCAGCCTTAATAAAAATATTTTGGGAAAAAAAATTCAAAAGGGCCAAGGTCCAAAAGGGTAATTGTCTGCAAATCAAAGAGTCAAAGGCCAGAAGAATAATTGTAAATAGTGATAACTGTGGGCTGGATCCAGACTTAAGTAAGTGCTTGAAATGAGTTACTCCTGGGCTAAACCATGTTGATTTCAGGGAGAGTCAAGGTAATTGTATTCTTTGCATGCAGGGATATATCTTTGAATTGCTTACTGCACACAGATACTGACCAGCGTTACTATCTCACTGTTATTTAGACTTAGGATAGTAAATATCACCTCTCAACTCTAATACTGTTTGCAACAGATGAAATATGACTCCCCTGCAATCAAAATGGTTTAGCCCAGAAGTAACTCATTTTGAGTCTTAAGTCTGGACCCAGCCCAGAGTCAGCAGCATAGCTTTAATAGTTTATTACCAAGGAAATAAATGTGTACATCTCAGGAAGATGATTGTATGAGCCTTAAACAAGCCCTCGGGTAGTAACATTTAATTACTGGCAGCATAACATTTTGTTATTTCCTAACACATTTCTACACAAATGTAAGAAAACAATGTGCAGTGTTTGATGTCTGATTCTGGGTTTTGGCGACTGAATGGAAGATGCATTATTTATATTTCAAGTCAGTCAGCAATAGATTTACATACGGATGTCTCTGGGGGCATGAGACACCTATGTAGGGAATGAGAACCTTCAATTTTGACAAATTATTGCTGCCCCTACGGGAATAAAAAGTATTACAGTATTATGGTATTATGTGAGTGTGATACAGTGAACCTACTGGCACTAATGTGCTGACAAGCTTAACATGATAGACATTCTTGTGGAGGAGAATGCTAGGACAGAGCGGAGGAGAGAGTGTTTGGGGAAAAGTTAAGGAGAGAGGACCGGATCCAGACCTCCAAATGTGTTCTCTCCTGTCACTCCCCTCTTACATAAAGACTTTGCAGCAGTAACGCTGCAATGAACCAGCCTTAAGTCTTCTGTGCGGATAAGCTGTCCTTACAACCGCTGAAGAAGTCTTTAAGCCTACCCAGACTGTAAAATTTAAGTTTCCACCCACCTTGCACAGTTTAGGAGAGTGGAGGTGATGGGCATCCTTGTTGTCCGGTTCTCCTATATATTTAGGAGCTAGATAGTTTACACTGTAAATCATTTTGACGCATCATTCATGCATATATAATATTTATGTGGTGAACTTTCATGTGGACACTTTAGACACAAGTGCATCTAAACCTACATGAGGCCACAAATATGGATAATTATTCATTGTCTGTTTTAGTCTTCAAATTTTCTTCCAATAATCACCTAGGTTGGTAGCCTTTCTCAGCATCTCCACCTAGTGGTCATATTGCTCATTGCAGAACTAGATATGTTTTCTGGCTTTCATTTTGCTTTATTTTTACTTTTAGTGTGATGAATTGCACAAAGTAAAGGCCTAAGCTAAAAAAAAAAAAATATTTGTGCTGTATGGTTTAATGGAGTCTAACTTGTTTGTGGTGGGTTTCAATAGTGCATAAGGAATAACAATGATTTTTAATCACCTCATAATATGGACCCTTTCATGTCCTCTGCCAGCCACTTCTATTCTTTTCACATTTTTTGACTTAGACAATAATACCTTTTTATGTATTATTTATATGTTGAATGATAATTATTTGCTACTCAATGTCCCTGTCAGCATAGATAAATGTTTCATGTGTTTCCATATGTTTTATTCAGATAGGTGTTATTGATTATGTGATCTTGTCTTTAAATGCAGCACTTAACTTTATCTGCAATTCTTTTTCATATTAAGCTTTGCAATTCCTTGGGAGTCTCTCTTACATATAAATCATGTTGCGCTCACTCAATTGGGGGCTTGAATGTTTATTTTATTGTACTTACATAGCCATGAAAACATTCTGGCATACCACCAACATTGTCTGATTATCCATATATGACCAACAGGGAAACTGTATGGCTATAAAGAACTGATTATTCCCATTTTGATCATACTAATTTAAGTTTTTATGACCACTAGATAGAAATAGACCCCATAAAAATATTTTTCCTTTGCATTTAGTAGTATTATTAAGTATCATTATCTTTAGTATGTGTTCATACAATACGGGAGACTCCCAAAATTCGGACATTTCTTTGAGTATCCCAGAAGAACAGGAAAATCTCCCACAATGGGTTTGAGGTCCTGAATTTATGCAAATCACGACCTCAAGTCCCGCCCACTGCCTGTCAATACTGTAAGTCCCAGTGTTACTAGGGAATGGGCGGGGTTTGATGACATAATTTGCAACATCAGGCCCCACCCCATTCCCACCAACACTATAAACAGGGGGCAGGGATTCATGATGCAATATGCATAAATTGCCCCCATAGCGGAATCTCTTTATTCCCCCCCCTCGAGATCTCCCATAGGGATGAAATAGAAAGTTGACACATCTTATATAGGATTGGATCCATACTACTGCAAAATCAACATCTTCTACTAGCTTTGAGTGGACATGACACGCAATTTTCTGTACTGGAAGTGCTTCCGCAATGAATCCCATAAGGGGTTGGAATGGAGCGCTGGGGTGCCCTTTTTAGAGGGCGTGTTGTATTAAGCTTCTTACTCCCTATTGCGACTCCCAAGCCATCCCTATTTTAAGCCAGGACAGCTTGGCAATCTTAAGGTAGGGTTCACGGATTTTAAGTCTGTACAGACAAGGGGATTGGCATGTCTTGCGCAATGGGATTGCAATTCTGGTTCATGGTTACATAATTCATCATAGCTATAAAGATTTGTGACACATGAACGTATAACAGCATATTGGACCAGATCCACACTTCTGCATAGTGGCCATTTTCCGGCCCCATGTTCTGTTTGTTGTGCAAGCTGCTGTTGCAAGTGGGAGGGATTTGATATGTTAATGGAAACCTTAACCACACCCCTTAACTTAACCATCCCTGGCGAGGAAATGACACTTTGGCATTGGGAATGAGTACTTTGTTGAAATAGGAACAGTCAACATTGTACCCATTCCAAAAAAAACCCCTAATCTTTATTATAAAGGGGTTGGCACTAATACAGCCGCGATTAAGCTTTTGACAGAATCAGTGTTGAAATAGGGATCTAGGGCCGGATTCACACCTAAGAACAGTCGCTTCTTAGGTGTGTCTCTGTAGTAAAGGACTTACTGTGCATGCGTAGTAGTTCCTTTACACAATCTACGTACCGGTAAAAAGAGGCGGCGCAATGCCACCTCAAGGAAGGTTTGGTAAAAAGTGGGAGTGGGAAGGTATTTAGATTAGCCGGGGAGGGCGTGGGGGAGGCGGGTAGCAGCAATGTCCGTGCGGACATTACACGGATAGTTAAGGTAGCCCTATGACACTCGTAAGTGAGTTAGGTGCAGGTCTGTCCGCACCTAACTCACACCGGATCTGTGAATCCGGTTCCTTGTCTGCTTTCTATTTGCAAAGGCATTCAGAGGTGTTGGGTGTACCTTTGGATCGCACGCAGCCTGCCCGTGTTTTACCCTTACATGTATGTTTTGCCAATTTGTGGATCTGCCCCTGATGCTGTGTTTTAAACTCTGGAGAAGCATACAATATAGAATGCATATAGCACCTAATAGAGATTCGCCAGGACTTAGATCAACAGCTCTGCATCACAAGCTGCAAAAACATGTTCTCATCTCCCAGAATGTCACAGTAATCAACCAGAAAGTCTCTGGTATTGTGGGAACCCGGGCTAATTTTACACAGCGCGCATTGAATTTGTGACTCACAGCTCATTACGTAGTCATGTTTCTTGGTAGCAATCTACATCAGGTGGAATGAGATTCAGAGGTATAATTAGAAATTCAGTGGACAGTGTCCAATAGGTAATCACAGCTGTGTGTTACTAGCCGTCCTCTGAGTCATAAACTGCAGCTCATGGGCTCCCTACTCAGAGCTGATAAAGGTGCATTGTATGTTTTGCTTATAGATTATTTATAGCTCATTTATAATTCAATAGTTTGGACCAAAATAAAAGGACAGTTGTTCATTAGTTTTTAGTATTATAAACTAATTATAGATTTCTGCTGCTAAGGATAATTGTGCTAAATTGCAAACGCTGATCAGAGGCACTATCACCAGCATTAGGGGATGGATCTCTCCAGGGAAGGAGAGGCTTCATATAGAATATTAGGGTTTCTACTTATCTTTTCATTTAATTTACTTATCATTTTATCATTTACCATTGAATTTCAACAAGCACAACTGAGCAATTTATGGGCAGCCAGCTGATCCTGGCTTCCTGGTGGCCTGGCTGGTGCCGGTATTCCATTTTCTAAAAATAATAAATATAGTTTTAAATAAAGCAATGATATAACAAAAACCCTAAATGAGAACAAAATAATCTTTATTTAAACAACAAAAAGTTACTTTATTGATGCTTTATTTGTCTGTGCACATGAGGGGAGTGGTTAGTGGTGGGGATGGAACAGATGCATGAATACTGTGATCCCTCTTAATCCGGTACTTTAGGATGCGATTTCAGAAAAATCGATGTCTTAGGATTTTCCCCAATAAGTCATCATCTATCCTGAAAAATATACCAGTACTTGCCTAAAGTTATCAATTCATACCATATCCTCACTAGTTGTCATATACCCCACAGTCATGCCACCGCTTCATTATATGCCCCACTGCAGTGCCAAACAAATTAGGTTCTGCCCGAGGTAATCGCCTGGATGGACTGCTGAAAAGGTGGTAGGAAGTAATGCTTACCCCCACAAAAAGGCACCAACTATAACTATTGGGTTTGTTCTGCACCTGTCGCTCAAGAGATCCTTGTATTGAACAAAGGAGTGTGGTTTGTCAGCATGAAGGTCTGTTTTCCGATAGACCCTCGTATGGCAACTACTGGAGGATTGGCCGGGAATACCATTTTTACCGGCCGTGCTACGACTCCCGGAGTCACAAAGATTTCTCAGGCAACATGTAAGCTTTGCTAACCTTAACCCTCCCCTAGCCCTAAGCCTTCGTTTCCCACAGCCTAACCCTAACCTTTCCCCGTAGACCCTAACCTTAGCCAGCCACAGCCATCACAGACTGTTGCTATTGTGAACGGGCGGAAATAGCCGTTCCTAATAGCAATTTTCCATTGGCAATGATGTAGCCACCATCTGGGCCGCCGTTAGTAAATACGTGGCCTGTGACACAGCCGTGGGGCCCCGCCTCATGTGACGTCATTGGTGACATCACATGGGACGGGTTGCCGCGGACCTACTTTAACAGCGGGCCAGTGGGTAGGGAAGCTCTTCCCTTCGCATTAAGGTATCAGCGGGCCCCTATCAGCTTCGGCCTGGGATAATAGTCCAGACTGCCCCCACCCCTGATTGTGGCCCTGGCCTCCATATTTTCCTAAGTATTCTCCCACCGCTGTATAAGGTTTTTCTTTTTTTTCCACCTTTTCATTAATCTGGAAGTAGAAAACAAAGCTTGAGCTGCTTAAGTGTGAGCCAGCGATGCCAGATAAACCAGCTCATATGTTTTGGCACATTTCAGCAATATGCAATTTACAATATAAAGATTTTATAAGTTCACCACACTCTATAGTCACAGACACACTATTCATTACAGAATGTCAATGACATGATTTAATTAAAGCTATAATTGCATAAAGAATTCTTGTGTGATCTGAATATAATGGGTGCTTTGGGGACATTCTCTCTCTTTGGCTATTTGATACTGTGATCATGTTTTCAAAAACCTGTCAGCTCAGTTGAGTGAGAAAAATGTATAACAGATATATGGAGGTAATTAAGAAAAACCCACGTGGCACCTGATTGATGCATATGTGGAACATGATAGTCAGACAAGAAATTCAATTTGCAGCTACATACAAAGGGCCTTTTTCTGAATTGAGATTGTTAGGCGACACAGAAGCCCTTGCGTTAGTCCCCTAAAACGTTACATCAGCACAAACGCGCGGCAGAAGTTACGCCACGGATCTCCCAGTGTATGGAACTCAGTTATGCACGCTAAGAGATCTGTGCGGGGCAGAGAGGAGCACTTCATTTCCGAATTAGAGGCAGGGATGAGCATGTAAATGAAGTGCAGTGGGTGGCAGTAAGCATTTTGCGCACTGTTCTGCGTTTGTTCGGACACAGATAAATGTGAGACGTTAAGGTCCAGTTCTGGATACGTAAGTTTCCCAAACTCTCACGAGAGAGGGGTAAGTGACAGGGTCCCCTCTTCCATGCAGACTTCCAGACCTGCGTTTGTACAGAAAACGGATCAGGCCCAAAGACTCTAAAACATTTTTTTATCAGGTGTTGCCATGAAGATCTCTTCATACGTCTTTACTGTACTCTAAAAAAAATTTTTGCTGGTCGTCCAGTTTAGTTGTGTTCAGCGGCAAAATTACTAAACCGAATGTAAGCCTAAACTGAATGTAGACCTAAACTGAATGTAAACCTAAACTGAATGTAAACCTAAACTGAATGTAGACCTAAACCGAATGTAAACCTAAACCGAATGTAAACCTAAACCGAATGTAAACCTAAACCGAATGTAAGCCTAAACTGAATGTAGACCTAAACTGAATGTAAACCTAAACCGAATGTAAACCTAAACTGAATGTAGACCTAAACTGAATGTAGACATGCCGTTTGTGGCAGGTCACAAATTATAGACCTTTGGTCATTTTGGCAAAACATTCCTCCCAAACTGGCCACAGATATTGCTTTATGGTGATGGAATTGATTATCATTGTTAGGGGTATATTTGTAAAAACGAGGAAGGATTGTGACACAATTGTGGGTTTGCTTTTTTCATAATTCGGTAATAAAAGATATTTATTATCCCTGCAGGATCGACACAATGCTATGGATCGTCCAATACAGGTAAACAGATGTCTGTATAGCTTCTCTTGCTATGCACTGGATTTCCTCTGGAAGAATCTTACTAACTGCTCTAGGGAAAAGCAAGTAAATTATTTCCATTTTCTTTCCTAGAAATGTTTAATAACAGAAACAAGTGTTCACCAATTTTCATGTTAAAATTAAAGACACGTCTATTCAGGGCTGGCGCAATGCGGTCAGCGCAAGGATGGGGGGGTTGGACCTCATCATGAGCTGCGCTGCCACAGCCTGCCTGTCATACAGTGGGGATTGTCTACTGCTGTCAAACATTATAAGGCGCTTGCTGAGCCAGTGACAGGGTCAGCAAGCATGAGGTTAATCCTTCACACTGGGCTGTATTCACAGCTAAGAAGCTTCTCCTAAGGTGCGGAGTCTCCATGCAAAGTAGGTCATATACGCAATCTATGTACCAGTTAGATATGTAGATTATCTCCGTGTGGTCTTTAAAGACCGTGCGGAGTAGTTTAGTTAGAGACCTTTAACCGCCTCGTGGAGTGATTAGGTAGAAGTGGGAGGGGGAAGGGATTTAGATTAGCCGAGGGGGAGGCAATGTCCGTGCGTAGGTTAGATAAGGTAGCCCTATGGCACTCGTAAGTACCACACTGTGCATAAAAATGGCGGCGGGTTAGGAGCAGGATGGGTGAGTTAGGTGCGGATCTGTCTGCATCTCAGTCACTCGTAGCTGTTAATACGACCCACTGTCTATATGACAGGTAGGCTGAGACTGCGAAGTACCCCGTCCCCCTCCCACCACCACCACAGGAAGGCACAAACTCTGAGTTTGCTGGGGAGGCCCTGAATACCCTAACACTGACCCTGCATCTGTCAGACCCACCCTTATACATAGCTGATTCTTAATATTATCCCAACCACCAACAAGGTTAGGGCATCAAATACACCCAAGCCTGGGGATGATTTCATATCTCTGTCTATAATATTGTTCTGAATATACTTTCAGATTGCTGTGTTGTTTGAATTGCCATGATTGTGGATTCTTGTAACAAACCAATGGGTCTACTGGACTATCCTCACCATCCACCAATACTATATAGTATGGGACTCAGAGAGTTACCGTACATTCAGCACGGGATCGATAGGCATAAAGTTTTGTTGATTGTCTCCACCTCTGTAACCTTGTACTCTTGTACACCTGATTGTAATGCCGAATTATATGGGGCTGGATCCAGACTTAAGTAAGTGCTTGAAATGAGTTACTCCTGGGCTAAACCATGTAGATTGCAGGGGGAGTCAAGGTAATTTGATTTCAGGGGGAGTCAAGTTAATTGTATTCTTTGCAGGCAGGGATATGTCTTTGAATTGCTTACTGTACACAGATACTGACCAGCTTTACTATCACACTGTTATTTAGACTTGGGATAGGAAACATCACCTCTCAACTCTAATACTGTTTGCAACAGATGAAATATGACTCCCCTGCAATCACCATGGTTTAGCCCAGGTGTAACTCATTTCAAGCACTGGATCCAGATCCAGCCCATTGTCACATTCATGCTCTAATAAAACAAGATAAATGACTCCAATAAAAAAGTAAGAAAAGGACCAAAACCTCGGAAATACATCAGTTTGAAATGGCCGAACATGGTGAAAACCCTCTATTTATCATTTTTACCTATGTTTGCCTATTCACCATACTAACCCTGCCCATAACTAGTTGCTACAGCTCTTTATTTATCTCTTATGAGAAAAGCTCAGATCCAAGACTGATGACTAAGACATCAGGGAATCTTCCTCCAGCTGCCTCTGAAACGGTCGTGGCTGCTGTGTGCAAAAAGAAGGGACCTGAGCTGTGGTTACCTAATGCTCCACTTTGCGGCCTCTTAGTTGCTATAACAACAGCTGCAGCCCAATAAGCAGAAAAAGCAGAGCGAGTCAATGCATTACACTGAGATGCCATTGTATTTCATCCAAAGTGCTCTGCAGGTTCAAATAGTGTCAGTAAGAGATAACCTGTGTGAGGGAGGTATTACATCTGTCAAGATGAGATATGGAAAAAGCCGAGAGAAAAGGGTTTTTGGAGTGACCGCACACACACTAACCCTTATACATAATAAATACATAGGGAAAAGGGAAGAAAAAGCTGTGTATACTTGTTTGCGGAACACCTTATTGGATTGTTGTTCATTATTATTAACACTTATTTATATAGCACCACAAATATTTCACGTTCACATCGGTATCTGCCCTGTTGGAGCTACATTGGGCCTGATCCAGACCTACGCAAATTATATGCCCTTGTGCGTAGCGTATTTACACCAGCGTACCTATGAAGCCCTCCCCTCGGTCATCCGTATTTATGCCGTCTTATGCCGACCAAACCCTAACTTTTCTGAGCGTAACCGCGGACATCCATAGCAGCCATTCGTATTTAAGACGATTTAATGTACGATTTAAATACCTCTCCTTGTCCACGAAACGTAATTACGGGTTTCGTATAGCTGGCACCCTCCTTCTTGCGTTGTTACGAAGCTGGTACGCTCAAGGCCCATACGCTCAGCGTTCCTTTGTATAACATCTGCCGCGCGCATATGCCTGTTCATTATTATTAACACTTATTTATATAGCACCACAAATATTTCACGTTCACATCGGTATCTGCCCTGTTGGAGCTACATTGGGCCTGATCCAGACCTACGCAAATTATATGCCCTTGTGCGTAGCGTATTTACACCAGCGTACCTATGAAGCCCTCCCCTCGGTCATCCGTATTTATGCCGTCTTATGCCGACCAAACCCTAACTTTTCTGAGCGTAACCGTGGGCATCCATAGCAGCCATTCGTATTTAAGACGCTTAGCATGCCCATAATGTACGATTTAAACACCTCTCCCTGCCCACGAAACGTAATTACGGGTTTCGTATAGCTGGCACCCTCCTTCTTGTGTTGTTACGAAGCTGGTACGCTCAAGGCCCATACGCTCAGCGTTCCTTTGTGTAACATCTGCTGCGCGCATATGCCCTAAGTACAAAAAAGGCGCTTTTACGCTTACGAAAAGCATAAAAAGACGGGCGGGTGTAGGTCTGGATCTGCCCCATTGTAACTCCCCTAATACCGGTGGTAGTCTTATTCCATATGTATGAAATCCCGGCGGCTGAAAACCCTACATGAACTTTCTCTACAAGGATAATCCCGGCATGGAAATTATACCGGTTGCTACTGATGAGATACAAAGATGATATCCCAGCTTAAATCCTGACATACTCTCCTAAATCCCGGCACATATAAATCCTGACCGGGAAATCCTCCCCGGCACGGAAGTAATCCCGGCAAGGTTAAAAGAATCCCGATTAGGCTTTAGTATTGTTTTAAATGTGCCCATGTCATGTTTCTATACTGCTTGAATAAAATTAACACACCCAATCCCGTCAATATACGTGGGCCATCATGGGAAAAACCCATGTCTAGCTGCAACAATTTTGATCGTCTCTTCAGTCAGACGTATGAATTGGGGTTTTTTTTTATTCTTTCTTGCACATGAAGTAGTGATTGCCTAACATACTTTAACCTGTTCCTTTGTGTTACAATAAAATCAACACACCTAATTCCCTGACTGTATTCTTTCCCGGCATGACAAAACCTATGTCTAGCTGCGATAATTTGGACAGCGACAATTTGTGTCCTGGGTCAGATGAATTCAACGACAATTTGCATTGTTGGTGGGGTATTTTTTAATTTTATTCTTTCTTCCACATGAAGTAGTGAACATCTATCATATCATACACGGGTCATCATGGCAAAACCCATGTCTAGCTGTGTCAATTTTGATTGTGACACTTTGTCTTCTCGGTCAGACGTATTGAATGATAATTTGGATTGTCATGGATTTTTTTTTAAATTTGTATTCTATCTTTCTCGTGAAGTAGTAAATGCCTAACATATTTAACCCTTTCTTTTGTTACAATAAAATCAACATACCCAATCTCCTGTCACAGTTCTGCAAAACATCTCACACTGAAAGACTAAAGAGATTGTGTTTTAATTAACAACAATTTTTAAGCCAAGACATCCTAAAGCAGGGCACACACACCTAAGTTTTTAGTGACAATCTTGTCAAATCTGCAGTAATGTTTCTGCTCTCTAGTTTCCTATAGATGGTTTTAAGTGGTTAAATAAATCTGATAGTGCTATGCAGAATTATGAGTGGGAATCATTGCAGTGAAGATAATGTGTTAGTACACGCTGAAGTTTTCTAGTGCGTAATGAAATGCAATGATATGGTCACCCACAAGGTGGCGCTATGCTAAATTATAAATGGGAATTGTTGCAGCATGATCTTGTGTTAGGGCACACTGAAGTTTACTACAGACATCAGGACATCGTTGATCGCAAAATTTAGGAGCTCACAAAAATCCAATCAAACAATCAGATGCTGTTTTAGAAGATTCTGCAGCATCGTTGGACAATACACACTGGTAAGACTGTCATTTGATTGTGTTACTTGCACAATTATCAACAGAAAAAGCCCAAGTGTGTACCCAGCTTAACACTGTGGTGCAGAGTTGTTAGTAAATTAGGACCAGATCCTACTTTACTAATGAGATACATTCAGATTTCCGAGCAACATTTCTGCACGATCTGCAATAGTCAGTTATTATATACATGCATCTGACTGAGTGACAGCAACGCTAACTGCTATCCTTGCACCAAAGCACTTCTGACAGGGTCTACCTTAACTTTTCCAACTCCTGTTAACTTTATGGTGGCAATTCAGGAGTCTGGACTGGTACAGAGTTTGCACACATACTGTACAAGTTACATCCACTTGCAAACACATTTCCCCCTTGTCGCAAGTGTTTTCTGTCGGATCCAGGTCTCCACTGCTGCTGCGCTGGGCGCTCCTAAAGGGTGTGGGTAAAAGCCGGAAACAATATTAAATGTATGGGAAAATCCGGACACCATATTAAAAGTTTTGAAAAAGCCGGAAATCATATTGAATGTATGGGAAAAGCCGGAAACCGTATTAAGTGTATTAGGAACTTTCTAAATGCAGAGGTAAGGTGCAGATGGCGACAAAAGTTCCCTCCACCGCTACCTAGCAACAGGGACAGGGTGTTGCTAGGTAGCGGAGGAGGGACCCCCCGCCGCCATCTTGGGAATACTGAGGGGTTGGAGACACATGATGGGGGATTCTGGGAGCTGGAGAGACATGATGGGGATTACTGGGAGCTGGAGACACATAGGGCCTGATTCAGAGAACCGTCCGCGAAAAGTTAGCAAATATTCGTATGGACGTAGCAAGGTAACACACATGATACTCCCCTCACACGGACGGGGAACGGTGACTTACAAGTGCCTCAACCCACCCGTACATTTCAGTGTGCAGTTCTGTGCGTCTTTTGCTGCTGTACGTGCGTATCTACCTAACCGCGCCTTCACCTTGCCCTCCCCCACCCACTTACACGCATCTTTCTCTGGGCGGATTATAAACACGCGCCTCTGTATGGATTTTCCCACGTGCGATTAATAAGTCTGTGCCTAATGGACTTCCTGTTCATAAATTCAACGTAGATAGCGTAAATTTAGTTACTACAAATGCGCAATTGAAACGTCCTTAAAAATACGCACGGAACTTCTCACAAATACGGTTCTCTGAATACGGCCCATGATGGGGATTACTGGGAGCTGGAGAGACATGATGGGGATTACTGGGAGCTGGAGACACATGATGGGGAATATTTTTTCCCATCATTTTGACAGGCCTTTGACTAATTTATAATAAAAACTATAAAAAAAACAAAAACTATAATTGTCGCTTTTAAATATGATTAATATGGTTTCCGGTTTTTCCCATACATTTAATATGATTTCCGGCTTTTTGTATCTCTAGTGTATAACTGGGTGCTTTTGTGTGAATTCAGTGTGTATGTGGCAAAGGGCCTGATCCAGAGCTACGCTGGGCTGCTGTCCGTAAGTACGGCCAGCGTAGCTCCGGTGCACTCCCCCTGTGGCCGGCGTAATTACACACCGTAAATACATGTTAGTCTGGATCAGACCCAAAGTGTGTGTGTATCTGACATTTGTGGGACTTGTTCTATGCTTTTAATAGGGTTTCCGGCTTTTCATATACGTTTAATAGGCTTTCTGGCTTTTCATATACGTTTAATATGGTTTCCGGCTCTTTGTGTCTCTAGTGTTTATCTGTGTGTATCTGGATTTTGTGGGACTTTTACATTACATTTAATATGGTTTCCGGCTTTTTCAATACACTTAATATGATTTCCAGCTTTTCCAATACACTTAATATGATTTCCGGCTTTTCCAATACACTTAATATGATTTCTGGCTTTTCCAATACACTTAATATGATTTCCGGCTTTTCCAATACACTTAATATGATTTCCGGCTTTTCCAATACACTTAATATGATTTCCGGCTTTTCCAATACACACTTAATATGGTTTCCGTCTTTTTCAATACATTTAATATGTTTCCGGTTTTTACCCTTTTCCACTCCTAACGCAGTAGTAGTGGAGCTCCGAAGCCAGATTATCATTGTATCCTAACTCACATTCACAGTTATGAGCGAAGGACCCTACCATAATTTTTTGCACCATCCCGATGTAAAATGAGGACAGCGCATAAATCTGGGTACAGCGTAAGGGCTTAACCCAGCCCTTACTCTATATATAATAGAAATCCCTCTCACATCCCAGTAGGAAACCCGTCCTGTCCTGCCTGGCTGTTGGAAAGACTTCCAGCATGGAAGTCTGGATTCTAAGGCTCAAGCTCTGTTCTGGAACCCTTATGCAAAGTCACAAAAGGGTGGGAGTTTACCATTCCAATCTGGATCCTGTCCATTGCTCTTAACTATGGATGGGGCGGAACATGTTCAATAGGGATGAAATGCAATCCAAAAGCACAAAATTGAGGGGAAAATCATAAGGCAGGATTCGGTCCATTGTCATAATTTGTGGTTAAAAGCACTTGCACGCAAAGGAATTGCGCCCCCATAGATAGCCATACACATCCTTTTAGAAAAGCTAGTAGCAATCGTCCACACGTGCCCTGCAAATGCAGGCTAGTGAACGCGTTTCAAAGGATTAAAAACTTTTAGCAACAGAACGGAAGCTGAAGTTGAAGTGTTTATGCTGTAAAGCGAAGGAAAAATTTAATTACAGTAAAAGATGAAAATGTTATTTTTTTACTGTTCTCTTAAAAAAAAACCCACACAATACACTAGCAGCGATTCTAGATCTGCTTGCTCTTTGGTTCTGAGCATTCGCAGTAGCGTACACCTAGATCTGGATCAGCCTATCTTTTTACTACCTGTCAGAAAATAATAATACTAAAAACTAAATTAACAACTGATTGGTGGCAAAAACCAACAGCTTCAGTCTTCCATATTACAGCTGGAGCAAATAGATGCTTGTGTGTTACTAACATAAGCTGATTTGGCCACTTGTTTAAGTCCTCTTAGTTTATAGTTTGACACAGTGAATCTCTGCATTATGCTATTATACTGATATATTATATATGACAATGGTGTGATTTATTATCATGTATATAGTTCTAATAATTCTAAGGTGAAGAAACAGAAAAACAGTTCTGACTCCTCAGCAAGATTTTATCAGCTAAAGGGATCCCGCCGGTTCTAGTTCAAACATAAGATGAACGCTGATAGGCTAACTGTCAGTCCAACGCTATGTGTCGTCTTCTACTATTGGTGCAGCAGCAAGGCGTGTTCCGCATAGCAACAGTCGCTAGGGCAGGCGGCCCATGCATTTCCTGCTTTCTCTATGGGAGCTGCTTCCCGGTTGGAGCGCTCTGTTCTCGGCTGATTTATCACTGCGAGCCGTGGCTTTACTGGCGAGGTAAGGCCTAGTTTATCCTGTCCACAAGCAGGTTATAAGCTACATGTCGCTATTATGTGGATTATTCTGGCTAGCGTTGATTATAGCATGACAGCGTTACTGGTTTCCATGCAATGCCAATACATCAAAATTACCAATTTATTGCTGAGGAACGTCACCAAGTGTAATAATTATTGAGTGCAAAATATGTCAATAATTGCTGAAGTTAAGTGACAACACTTTTTTTTTATCTCTTCATATATATTTATAATACATTTATTAGTATCACATTAATGTCCTGTATTTACTTACCACTCATTTGGTAATAGAAATGTATGATATTACAGAATAAATATAAGATCATTTTCTGACTAATTGTGTAAATTAAGTAAGTTTTTCCTTCTAACTGCATTTGTGCATCCTGAGAAATATGGCAGGATACATGTCCCTTCTAGTGTTGCCTTAGAGCTTTATATGGCCCTCCGCTGGAGGTCATAATAACTTGTCAATGGGCCTGATCCAGACCTCTGTTTTTTTTCTGTACACACGGAGGACAATAAGTTCGCGCATGAGAGGAGAGTGAACTCCTCTCTCACGTACAGAGCTCTGGACTCCTACAAGTCCAAAACCCTACCTTAGGTTCTCTGCACGGATCTGTGTCCGCACACAGGCCAATGTGAAAGTGTGTACCGCCGCCCACTCTCCTCAATCTGCATGACTATCGCTGGCCCCCATTGCGGGGATTAGGCATGCGGATCATAAGAGGTCTGTAGTGTAACATCTGACATGCGCATGCGCACTGCCAGAAAATCACTTGATTTCCGCAAGCAGCTTTTGGAAGTTGGGTGTTGTATGCAATCAGGATCACACTCAATGGGGTAGATCCAGAACTACGTTTGCAATACGTTTCCTCACGTAGCGTATTTACGCGTGCATACCTTCTATATACTCCCCTTGTCACACCCCTTGAATGTACGTATTTTGACCAAGATCCGCTTTCCAAACCCTACCTTAACTTTTGGCTACGTAACAGTTGTGATCCGCTCACATACGTATGGGCAACACGTATTTACGCTGCTAAGCACGCCCATACTGTATTCTTTAAATACAAACCCCTGCCTACATAACGTATTTCAGATGTATTTTAGACTCACGTAAAATTGGCACGCCCACACGTAAGTATTTATGTGACACATACGTGAATGGCCCATATGTTCACATTTCCGCTACGTTACGGAGCATATTTTCTATGATGCGCATGCGCAGTACTTACAAAAACGCAATTTTACGTCTCCGCCCCAGGTAAATTCGCTCACAAGCGTTGTTCTGGATCTGGCCCAATGTTCTTAATACTTGTGGGTTTTATACCTATATATATGGTATTACATACAGATGTCTCTATTTTTCATTTATCGATTAAATGTATTGTTTCTGCTTCTAATGAAGTTTAAAGTTATTGCGTGGCCCTTTAGTATATACTTATAGGACTGCACCAGGTCTTTCATTGCAGTATATAGTGTAAGTTGTCCTAATATAACCATAACAAACAATTAGTCATTTTCTTTTCATTTTGTGATTATGGGCCGTATTGAGACTTAATAACGTTCCTAAAAATATACAAGACATTTGCATATGTTTGCGTTTTGTTTACCATTCGGTGCATGTTTGCGGCAGATGTTACGCTTAAGAATACGTTACACACAGAGTTGATCTATGTACCTAATGAACACCTTAAGAAGGGGCGTTCCAGAACTCCATAGGTACGAGGATATGCAAAGTGGGTGGTGGGAGGCATTTAAATTGGACACTATGGGCTGGATCAGTTTATACTTTAGCAAACTCTGCACAACGATATGCATGGAAAGTTAAGGTAGGTCTATAGTGGCAGAGTTCAGCAAAAATCCGTAATAACAAGGGGTGCATGTTTTTGCTAATCCATGCGTACTTATTTGATACATAAGTTTGAATCAGGCTCTATGTTTAGTGGTCATTTGTTTATGTTAAAGTTGATCTTTAATTTTTTGTTCCATGGTTTCTCTCAATACAGGACTTCTATGCAGATCAGATGCTGAACACTGAAGCAGTTGTCCTTCGGAGACTTGTGTAGAAAATCGTATTATGTTGTCTTCATCCTGCTCTCACAGGTACGTTTGATATGTGGAGACTT
Source organism: Limnodynastes dumerilii (assembly GCA_011038615.1). NCBI lineage: Eukaryota > Metazoa > Chordata > Amphibia > Anura > Limnodynastidae > Limnodynastes > Limnodynastes dumerilii. Next base: position 343,238 of record WWET01000132.1, on the reverse strand, counting down.
TAAGTACCACCATAGTGCAATAAACTAAATATTTACTGTTTGACTATATTCCTATGGTTTTTGTGCATCTATATTTTTGCTTTGAAACAGTTGTAACACTTTCTTACACCTTTTTCATTTCATTATTATACCTTTTCTTGTGACTAAGCTGACTGCATTAATCAGTTGTTTAGACTGATCAGTGTAAAGTATAGAGACGTGTAACAACCTCTCAATATATCTCTTGTGGCTTTCTTGCTGTAACAAGTCTTTCTTCCCACAGGCTGCTGTCCCTTCTGAACCAGGCTCTACTTAGTTGCAAGGAAGAGGAGAAGCAGCTTGAAGAACACCTGAGGCAGAGCCGAGCGCTTCTTACCGACTGGTATGTTTCAGGGCACGTACAAATGGTAGAGGTTTAAGGTGTAGCCATTTATCTGTTCCTAGACATTACAAGAATCAGTTTGATCTGCCTGGCTGTGCTGCAGTTTCTATTCTTTATTCATATTCAGGGTAATGTGAAGGAATTCTGGGTAACATTACAAAACCAGGAATAAAGATATGTCTTACAATTTTAACATCATATTGTTGATTCAGCCCTAATTCATTTACACAGGAGATTTCCTTACTTCATAATAACCATGAAATCAGGGTGTGACATTGATTTCATAGGTGTGCAGATCGCGATGCCGTCCCATTCCAATAGCCATTTCGGCAGCGAAACAGATGGCACCGTAATATTATTTGTATCATTCCCAACATGATTCAAATTTTATTTTGGCACAGGGACGATGGCGAAAGCACAAAATTCTGCAAACCTGACATTAACTCTCCCTGGTACCTGCTGTGCCATTTAGTTTTCCCAGAACTTGATATACTCGTGCCAAATTATACTGTGCCCGGTACCTGCCACGCCTCCCAGGTTAGGGTTTAGGGTCAAGATTATTGTCTCTTGGCAAGGGCACTATGAAATGGGCATCTTACTGTTGATCTTATGGTACAAGTGACCTCAAAGTTTGTGAACTTGATGTTGCTGCACAGACTTGTGATTAAAATTAGCCCATATTCCATTAACAGACACAATTTACCAAGATGTTTTCATTTGGGATATTTTTTATTTTTTTATTATTTATTTATTTTTATTGGCTATTACAAATTTTGCCATGGCATACAATCAAGGGATTAATACCGAGCAATAAATAATGCCATAAGTTCAATGAAACGATAAAGATATACAATGAAGAACAAATCCCCTGTCTTTGCTAATTCTTGTATGAAGAAAGGGAGAAAAGTGAAGAAGAGGAACAAATATGGAAAGGGAAGTGGATGTGAAGGAGTCACCAACTACTGTAACTAGTTCTGGGGAGTCTAATAATTAGTCGTGTGACGGAGGTGTGGCCTGGTGATATCCACGGCAGCCACACGCCTGACTAGTTGTTTTAGGTATTGTGAATTATGCTAGAGATATAGGCCCTGATTCAGAGATTGAAAATAAGAACTTAAAGTTACACCTGGGCTAAACCATGTTGATTTCAGGGGAGTCAAATTTCATTTGTTGCAACAGTATTATAGTTAAAAGGTGATGTTTCCCAGCTCAAGTCTAATTAGCAGTTTAAAAGTGAAGCTGATCAGGTATCTGTGTGCAATAAGTAAAAGCAAAGCATTCTCCCTGCATGCATAGAATAAAATGAACTTGACTCCCCCTGAAATCAACATGGTTTGGCCCAGGTGTAACTTTAAGTTCTTATTTTCAGCCTCTGAATCAGGCCCAGTAGGGGCATCGGTTATGGCAGCACTACTTATGATGCCATAACCCTCCCTTAGGTCCTCTGTGTGGATCAGCGCTGATTCACGCAGAAATGTATTTGCACTTAATAGGCTCTGTGCAGCCCAACTATAGTATTGTCTCAGCCATATTTTTGTTCTGTTGTGTTCTACTTACTTAAACATGAGCGGGCGACGGCATTCAAAGTGTTTGTGTTTCTGCAGGAACACTGACAAGTCTGAAACCTTGAAGCAGGATGATAAATCAAGCAAGCCCCTGGGTGAGTGATAGGTTATTACCTCAGAATTCATTATTTTCTGCCTTCTGCTGTCATTCTCTTCTGGAACACTGCAGCTATTCTATATTTTTGATGCTCTGCCATACAGGAGTTTAAGTCCTTAGCACATCACGTGTATCATCCTTTATACTTGACAATGGGTAAAATTGCAGAGCTGACATTTTAGGTGCCTACGGTACATAAGTATCAGAAAAGCTGGTTCTTTTCGGCTATAGACGATAGAAAAAACACATTGATTAATTTTTTAGCCTGATTATTTACAAAAGAAACCCCCAAACTGCATCCAAGTTACATGTTGCAAAACTTTAGTGATCTCAGTGTGTTCTGAGACTGCCGTCTACTTAATTCCCTGTGGATGTGACTGGAGGGTAAGGCAGCTTGTCTGTAGTTATTGGGCAGCTGCAGATGCATTATACAACATACCTTTAAGCCGTGCTTTTACATTTAACATCCCAGTCTCAGGGGACTATCCTCAGTCTTGTTTTTACAAAAATGCAATGCGATGAAAACTATTGGTGGAGGGGGACACTGCACACTAGTGACCATATATCTCCTGATCATAGATACCAACAGCCAAACGACTACACAGGTGAGATGATCTGTGGATTCATTTCTGTGTAGCTGCATAAGTTTGGTGTATCTGTTATCCCAGTATTACACAGAATCAAATTAATATTGATTAATTGTATGTCTTTGTTAATTTTCCCAAAATTCTTTAATGCATTGATATGACCGACTTACAGTAGAAGTCTGCATAAAAGTACATAAAAAAACAAAAATTAAACCAAAATAAACCCCATAAGCACTGAAGCCTTTCTTTATAAATTAGGTTGGTTCAGGCGGGTGGGAAACCTAGAAAGTGACGGCAGATAAGAGTCACTTGAACCATCCCGTCTGCCTATATAACCATACTGATGCTAGATCCTATCTGACCCTTAAGTTAGTGTAAGATTTAGAATATTGTTATGTTTATCCCAGGCATGTTTCTAGTGTGTTAGCCTCCTAGGAGCAGCTGTTCCACTTATCAACAGCTCTTTTTCCGTGAAGTCATTTTTCTCGCACAGTTCCTCTAACCCCGCCTCTTCCGGTTTATACATATGCCCTCAGGTTCTAATACACCTCTTCCGGTTTATACATATGCCCTCAGGATCTAATACACCTCCTTCCAGTTTATGCATATGCCCTCAGGTTCTAATACACCTCTTCCAGTTTATGCATATGCCCTCAGGATCTAATACACCTCTTCCTTTGAAATATGCCCCCCTCCTCTAGCTGGTTACACTCATTAGTATATGAGTGTACTCTCCACTCTCCCCGATGTAGGATCTGAGGCACTAGAACATACACCATGCAACCGCCGGTCTATCCAGTGTTATAACAGTCTGGGCGGCTATTCCTTGCATGCAATCACAGTGTATGTGCTCCAGGTAAAGGGAACGAGGGTGAGTTGCTTCCCAACCGTAGTTCTGCCAGCACCCTTTGTTACGCCATTATGTACGATCCTTCATTTTGCTCCAGGCCTATTTTGCACGAGGCTGGTGCATGACATTTAAGGTATGGATCACGGTAATCCACAATCGAAAGTCCACTGCTACTGCAGAAATAGTTGTGATCGTGACGGCAGCGGACTTCTGGATCTAACCCCGTGTCTCCTCGATCTATGTTTAGAACAAAGAAATGTTTAATTACATGGCATTTGGATGTAGTCCATGACAAATCCTTTTAAATGTATTGGAGTATGAAGTTTAAGCAACCAGAGCTTTATTACTCACCGTTACTAACCCTGAGATTTCACTATACAATGCTTAGCAGCAGGCTGTCATTTCCGTTCCTGAAAGGCTATTTCAATCCATTTCATTTCAGCTAAACCTCACAACGTTGCTATTGGAACATCGGGATCCTTCACAATAGGACCGATCTTCTAGACAAGCGCTATAATACGTGTTTAGATTATTGTCAGTTAATATATGCTAATTCCCCGCTCAGTGATGAGTTCTCTTCTCTCGCTCAATGCCTGGATTGTGAGCAGAAGTGATATTCTGCTTTTCTATTTATAGGCCCATTTGTCTAGAGAATGACTTGCTTTAATCAAAATGAATATCCTCATTTTATGCCTGAATGTAATTCATTTTATTCCAGCTGGTGTGGTTTCTTTGCTACTTACATAGTGCCATTCAGGATTGCCCTCTCATATCTTTCATTATCTTTTAAAGCGGTATTATGCATAATTCAAGCTTTACAACATGTATGTGAAACATATACAGCATTTTCATTTAAACACACTAGACCAGCCTTGTGACGTTTTTTTATTACAGATATATAATTTATGGCCCTAGAAGAACGTGGTTGAGTCGGACATGTTTCTGCAATATACTAACATAAATCTGTTGCCTCCTCCCCTGTGTTATATGATTGGTGGCGATGGGATTTTGGTGGTTTTTAGATTGTGTTTTGTAATGTTAGGTTAATAATTTACGTGCACTTACAATACAGTCCTGTGCTGGAAGCTTGTTAGGAGCGCATACAGAGTGCAGAACACGCCGCCATTTCCTCCACCTGGATCCAGTCCTATGAGTGAGTTCATCTTTTTTGCAGATAGGGCGTATGTTACACTGAAACTGTTTTTTACTGGTATTCTTAATCTGATGCAAGACTACGTACTGGATCCAGACTCACATAACTGGCCTGATCCAGTCCTATGGGCCGCCTGTGGTCTGTACAGCCGCCATTGTAGCGTGCACTTGCGTGTCCAGATTCCTACCCTAACTATTCCTCCGCCCCGTACCCTAATTTGCATGCCTAAAGGGGGGGAAGCCCCCTTTTCGTTACGGCCGCCGGCCATTATGCCGCCGTATGAAGGTTATGCGCATGCGCACAACTTTCACAACAGATAAATATTGCTAGGTTTATGCAGGAATTTATTTAATATTTTAATATACATTTTATTTCTGCATCTTTAAGCTACACGCCCATCCTCACACGTGATGTCCCGGTACTTGCTGATGTTGAGCTCTTCATTATTCGTCTCTAGAATATGTGTCTCTAACAACGTTCAGATCATTAAGTTTAGCTGTGGAGTATTACTGAGTACCGCTGGTCCCCTGTGCTTTCAGCAGTGAGAGGCGGAAGCAATGTATCCTTTCAAGCTGTGGTTCAATTTTAATTTGTATTGGCATTACTGCACGGTGAAGCACATCTGCGGGGCAGACTTCCTAGTTATATTGCTGTTTACTGATCAGTGAGTGGCAGTATGTAGAAACTGTGTATTACCTGTGTTCCAGAACTCCTTCAGTGGTTACCTCCATTGCATAGGCTGACGTATCTATTTTAGTATCTAGATTCCACACACAGGAGAACAATGCTGCTCCTCCTGCACTCCTACATGCAGAATAGATATCTGTGCCCTGGAAGCTACACTAAGTACTCTGTACACATATCTGCATGTGTAGAATACTGAATCATACAAGGACTTAGCCAAAGTAAGATTTCAATACCAATATCCCCCACACCATCCGTATTTTGTACACCTGGTGAATGCCACCTACTGTGCGGAAACTCAATTCTGCATGCACAGTACATAATGTGGTTATGTTATTGGCTATAGCCAATGTGGTTTACAAAAGAGGTAGCAACTATAGTGAAAGCAAAAAAGATGGACTTTCAGAATTATAAGCAAACTCAAAATATTGATGACAGGTAGAAGTATTTTGCAAAACAGAAGGAGGCTAAAAAGGTTATCAGAACAGCAAAGGCACAAACTGAGGAAAAACTGGCCCACTTGATACAAAAAGGGGACAAAAGCTTTTTTAGGTATATAAAT
>WWET01000132.1:302314-335659 GCA_011038615.1 Limnodynastes dumerilii | reverse complement strand
ATATATATATGCATAGAGAGAGAGAGAGAGAGAGAGAGAGAGAGCGCTCACCTCTTATAGAGATCCCCAAGTCTCCAAAACAGCCACTCTGAGACAGCACCCCCTTTCAGCTGCTATCCCAGACGTGCTTTAAAACTAATTTATATTGCAGGTACACAAAGCAAGGGGAATTTGCACAAAACACAAAACATGGCCTGGCACTCTAGCCATGATCTTCTATCTTTAAAATAAAAGTCAGAGAATTAGTTACAAATATCTGCAGATATGTGGCAATTTTGGAGACTTGGGGATCTCCATAGGAGGTGAGCTCTTAGTTTAGAAAGATATTTGATATGTGACCCACAATTGGGACTCTAAAAGTTTAGAGTTGTAAGTGGTGGGTGGCTTATATCACATCTGCAGATATTTGTAACTAATTCTCTGACTTTTATTTTAACGATAGAAGATCATGATTAGTAACTGAGTAATGGCTAGAGTGCCAGGCCATGTTTGTACAAAAAACAAATTCCCCTTGCCTTGTGCACCTGCAATATAAATTACTTTATATACTGATTTGAAGCAACCTCTGACTTGGATGTGTATGTATATATATATATAAATTTCCTTTTTCTTTCATATATCCTTTAGCTTTACCACATGCTCCAGCTTGTTGTGTTAATATGCACACAGCATTATTTTGAATGTTCTGAATAGACTGACTGATGAGTTTGGTATATTAGCCCGTCAGGATAGTAGATGTGTATTTAAGTAAGCATGTTGTGCCCTATAGAATGCAGTATCTGATTTGTCGCCCTTTGACAGAGAGCCGGCCATCTGCGGAGGAGCTGCAAGAGATGGAGCTGCTCAACAAAGCTTTGCAGAAAGCAGTGATAGTGAGGCAGAGAAGCGGGACTCAGTCTGCCGCTGCTAATAATCCACGAAGCACACAAACAGTACCGCCTTGTCCATCAAAAGAAAAGCCATCCAATCATTTAAATTATAGACTTTCACATACAGGACCAAAGCCAGCCACCTACAAATTAAACCCTCCATACAAGACTGTCCCAAACAAGACGACAGTCCGAGGGTCTGGCAAGCGGCCATCAAATGACAAGCCTGCACGTTTAGAGCCCCCAGCTCCAAGAAACGACAGTGGTGGGAACGATAGGCAGCTGGAGACCAAGGGAAGCTCCATCAGGACATGCGGCATGTTGTTAAAACCTGTCTCTAACTCATCTACTGCTCCAGATGAGAAGACCACAAGACTTCCGAAAGCTTGTACTCTGAAGGACAAAGGGTGAGATACAGCTCCCTCTATCAATATAGCAATTCTCATGCACTTGGCACTTTTTGTAATTGCCTGGACCACTATAAGAGGCCCACAGAAAAACGTGTCAGGTTCCAGCATGCTCCCCACAATATGAAAGCAGAGCAGTCGTCTTTTTTTTTTTTTTTTGCTAAATTGTCACCATAACTTTGTTTATAAGCACACCCGGTGGCATCACAGGGTTTAGTGACTTCCACCAATACGTGGCACTTGCTTCCTCACAGGCTTGACAATGTTTTCCTTGGGTGCAGACATGGATGGCGCATTAGCAGGAACAGCCTTTTTTGTTGCCTGCTTGGCCGATTTTGCTTCTCTGGCAGCCCTAATTGCCTGTTCCCTCTGAGCCTTTTGCACTTCCAGCTTCTGGTTTCTGTTGGCCAAAATTTCAGCCAGAGAGGCACAGTGATGGCTCTGTGGAACTTCACTGCATGGCGGCTGCGCTTCTAGTGAACTTGTGTGCTTTCTTGTGTTTCCGTCTGTACAGAACAGTCCAGTTGGTTTAAATGCAGAGTCACGTTTTGCATTGAGGACCTGGGAAACCTTCCCGCCAGTCCTGGCGTACCACTGCCCTTGCCCATTGCGGATCTTGTAGCCATTTAAGCTGCACAGTTCGATCCTTCATGGTGCCAGAAAAAATGGTTAAGAGCCAAGTCGTCTTTTCTAATGGTTGTATGTACTGTTTCCTTTTGCAGAGCAACTCTGAAACTACCTCCAGAATACCAGCATGTGTACATGAGGAACAGTCGGTGAGTACATCAGTGGATTTATTAAGCATTATTCTAACAGGCAACTCCAACACAACTCTATTGTGTTTATCTGTAAATTATAGTGTAAATTGTAGCTTTCCAGGATTTGTGTGTGAGTCATATGCAAAAAAAGGGAATATAGATAAATAATGTGAAGCATATTTGCTCCTGTTGTTTTATTTAAATTGCTTGCTCCTGTTGTTTTATTTAAATTGCTTTTCTACTCCGCATCAGGCCCAGTATGTTAAGTTATTGCTATATTAAAGGTAGTCGGAATTTTCACAAATACTATGCTGATATAATGCATAATCCCTTCCCTTCATTGCTCCGTGCCAAAGTATTTCTACTAAAAAGAAGATCACAACTTTAATGTGATTGTGGATAATAGGGTACATTAAAGGTAGCCAAGCAATGTAACAAATCAATGAGAAAGACAAGTCAGATGCTTGGTTGCATAGGGAGAGGAATTAGTAGCAGAAAGAGAGAAGTAGTGATGCCCCTTTATAGATTGATGGTACGCCCTCACCTAGAATACTGTGTTCAGTTCTGGAGCCAATATCTCCAGAAAGACATAAATACATTAGAGACTGTGCAAAGAGCAACTAAAATGGTCCATGGCCTGTGTCACACAACATACCAAGAAAGGCTAGAGGAACTAAACATGTATAGCTTGGAGCAGAGAAGGGAGAGGGGGGACATGATGGCAGCTTTCACATATATTAAGGGTTGTGACCGGCTAGAGGAGGGTGACATATTTCAAAGGAAGAGGTGTAATAGAACACGAGGGCATGGATATAAACTGGAGGGTGGTAGATTCAGAGGAAATGTGCGGAGTAATGATGTCACTGAAAGGGTGATAGATAAATGGAATATTCTCCCATCTGAGGTGGTTGAGGCTAACACAGTAAAATATTTTAAACATGCTTGGGATAAATATGAGGATATCCTAAATCTCAATCTAAATTGAGGGTAAATAGGGTCTAGGGTCAGTATAGTTTTAAATAACTGGGCAGACTGGATGGGCCATGTGGCTCTTATCTGCCATCACTTTCTCTGTTTCTATATTGTGACTTCTGATTGGTCGGGCTTTCTACCATGCCTCCTCCTTTGTAGCGTTATGCCGCCTGAGTTGTTCCTGGGCTTTGGAGAGGAAGCCATAATAACTACAAAAGAAATGCAGAGTGAACCCAAACCTCATAGAATTCTGATGTGCGCATTCCTCTTATGTGATCTACATCTCGCTGGAATGTATGAAAGTGTTTCATGTCCAACATAATAGGAGCATTGAGGAGCGCTATGAGGAAATGGCATGTGCTCATTCTATGGGAAGATAACTATACTGCCTTCCTGTGTTTTGTAGATTATGGGAGAAGTTCTATGAGATACAAGACCATGTTCCTGCCTCCAGACCCTCATTTATACACAGGCTGCAAACAACTGTATCCTGTTCCTGCTTTGTGACGTAAAAGCTCTGTCCATTGGTCCTTGGAGAATAGACCATTGTACAAGTAGTGAGATGCATGTAACCGGTCTCCTCCAAGACTCCAGCTGCCAGTAATCTATGCAGTGTTTTTGCATGTTGTATAAGGGTAATGGGAAAGTGTACCACCAGATATTCATGTATGCTCCTATCTATCTGCATTGCCTAAGTGCAGGTTAAATGCTATACCCCCAGCGTGACTGTGCATGGAAATGCTCTATTTGCTTACCACAGGTGCTTTATGATCTTTATCATTCATGTTTAATGATTACAGTTTGTTCTTTCTGAAGACAAATATAATTTGCAGTATTATTGCTGCTAATATATGAAATAACATTGAGGAAGACTCATATAATTAATAACCTAAATAGCTGCGTTCCCCAAGATGTCCAATGGGAGAACACCTCTTACAGTGACAATTCCAATAGCATCTTGTAGGAAGGCATATCCTATCTTTGTGGCCTGTATACAGGTGCAGATTAAGGTCCTGTTAGGCACTTGTAGGGATCCAGCAACTTGGGATGGAACTACTGCCACTGGATATCATTGCCTTGCGGAACCTTCACTACACGTCCCCGGGGAAGGGCAATATAATATATGTTCTGCTACTGAGTGTAGTCCGCTCTGCCTATGTGGGGAATCAACCATCGAGGGTTATATCGACAATGGGCCTGATCCAGACCTACGCTCATGAAATGCTTATGTGTGTAACGTATTTACACCGGCGTGCCTCCGATGCACTACCCTTGGTCGTAATTACCTTTGCCATCTTACGCTCAGCAAAACCTACCCTAACTTTTCTGAGCGTAACCGCGTGCGTCATAAGCTCATTGGGTAGTTACGACGCTTAGCACGCCCATACTGTACGATTTAAATATCTCACCCCACCCTCGATTCGTAATTACGGAGATCGTATGCCTGGCCCGCTCCGCCGAGCGTAAATACGAAGCTGTTACGCTTGACGTTAAGGCACATACGCTCAGTTTCTCAGACCGTAACATGAGCCGCGCATGCACAGTAAGTACAAAAGGCAGTTTTTACGCTTATGCTCGCCGTTAAAACGCAGGCGGACGTAGGTCTTGATCTGGCCCGCTGTCACTAATTGATATCTTCAGTCCCATCCATGTGATCCAGTGCTTTGTTAGGAACAAACGCTCTCAGTTAAGCCTTTCCCTCATTTACATTCACTTAGCGCTTCTAGAAACTCTTCTTGGACAAACCCTGATAGGTCACTTCTTTTACTGTGGTACAATGCCCTCTACTTGAGGGCAGCTTGTTGCGTATATTAGTTGTCCATTAGGTTACCATTCAGATTGTAACACTTCGTATTAGACATTGCACCATTCAATGAAATGCAGTTTTCAGGTTAAAAGGCATCAACTGGCTACTTGTAAGTTCATATCATTTATTTTTGCCATTTAGAACTATTATATAGAAATGTGTCCACAAAGGCCATAAGGTGCAACATTTCTAAGTAATGTTCGCACATGGCATTGACTTGATAGCCATAAGGTTCTCTATTTTATATTGTATTGGATCTCTATTTTCTTAAGCATGTGAACCAGAGTAAAAAGTAGAGGTATATTTTCATATTATTAGCATTATTATTATGTTTATAAGTGGACTTTTCTTTGTTGATCTCTTTTTATTTCAAAAATTCGTGTCTGTTGGCTAATATGCTCCTTATTTTGGTAATCAAGATAAAGGCCCTGATTCAGAGATTGAAAATAAGAACTTAAAGTTACATCTGGGCTAAACCATGTTGATTTCAGGGGAGTCAAATTTCATTTGTTGCAACAGTATTATAGTTAAAAGGTGATGTTTCCCAGCTCAAGTCTAATTAGCAGTTTAAAAGTGAAGCTGATCAGGTATCTGTGTGCAATAAGTAAAAGCAAAGCATTCTCCCTGCATGCATAGAATAAAATGAACTTGACTCCCCTGAAATCAACATGGTTTTGCCCAGGTGTAACTTTAAGTTCTTATTTTCAGCCTCTGAATCAGGCCCAAAGTCTGCACATTTAGTAATATATTTAATGAAGATGTTTTTATATAGCGTCATCAGATTACATTGCGCTTTACAAACTTAATCGTAATAACAATACTGGGTGGTAACACACAGACTGGGTAGGTAAGAGGGCCCTGTCTGCTAGCTTAAACTCTATAGGACTCTAATGGGGATTGATATATAATTGATACATAAGGGGAAGTGCTAAATATCACACAATAAAGAAATCAGCCTGTATGGTAAAAGTGCTCTGTATGATCAGTCACACAGCAGTGTTACTACCAGGACTGAGGGGATATTACTATGGAGAGACGGGGTGTATGGTAACAGTGCTCAATGCTCTGTATGATCCGTCACACAGCAGTGTAGTAGCAGGGCAGAGGGAAATTTGGAAAGAAAATGTTTTTGATAATCATGTAACAGAAAGGAAACTGATAGCAAAGTAGCTGTAAATAGGGTAGACAGTTGTTAAGTGGTAGTTTGTGCACATTGGTGAGCTTGTCTGAAGAGACAAGTTTGCTGCGTAGAGGATAATCTTAATGGGCAAGGAATGTTATTCCAGAGAGTGTGTGCAGTCCAGGATAAATCCTGTAACCGGGATTTAAGGGAAAGCTTTTGAGTGATACAATACTTTATATTCCAGTTTCTGCTTCCAGTATATTTTTACAGAACTATGATTGTATAATATGAAGATTTCATTTTGTGAAGTCTCCTTAATGACTTATCAGTGTGTGCCAGAATCCCCTGACAGGAGCCTCTGTGAGATAGAAGAAGAGATTGCACGCTTGCAGAGCGCCGTGAGGAGCTTACGGGAAAACGTAGACACTGCCAATAACTGGCAAGGATCAGGTGAGAGCGTGGATTGGGATCAGCAGTGCTTACAGAACAGCAATCATAATGATGAGAAGATCTCCAATCTACAGTCTGACAGCAACCGATTGATGTGTATTAATATCCCGGTCAATACCGTTTAACAACTCTATTGACTGTTGTCCTCTACATCTTAAAGTTTCTCATTCAGATGAGCGGCTAATGAGCAGTTAGTAAGACTTTAAGGGCCAGATTTACTAAGCTGCGGGTTTGAAAAATTGGAGATGTTGCCCATAGCAACCAATCAGATTCTAGCTCTCACTTTCTTTTTACATACTAGAGAATGTCAGCTAAAATCTGATTGGTTGCTATGGGCAACATCTCCACTTTTTCAAACCCGCAGCTTAGTAATTCTGGCCCTAAGTGTTTTTATTTTTTTACAGAGAACATGACATGAACAAAACCTCGGTGAATATTGCCCAGGCACCATCTGGAACAATGCTCACTATATCCTCATTAGCCACCGCTATGAATGAGCTGTAACACTTGTGTGATCTTCAGTGTCTTCTTCATACGAGCATAATGTTCTCTGCAGAGCAAAGAAACCACAAGTACTCTGCAAGAACAGCACTTTTGTCCATAACAAAACCATTATATGTACTTTTTTTCTTGTTCTTTGCGCAGTGTTTCGCAGCCCTGATGGTGTCACGGTGACCGCTCACAATCCTCTTTTTCTTTTGGGCTTTCAGGAGAATGAAAATCTCTGTACTCGTTAGAGCCTTGCAGCAGGTTTCATTTGATGCAGTGTGACTCACACTTCTTATCCCACTACAGTTGCAGCCTGCTGAAGTGTATAGCGACAATGGCAGAATTGCTGAGCGTGTTGAAATATTCAACCCTTTCCATCCCTGCTGAAGAGGTCTCTTTCAGACTTTGGTCGTCTGGACAACTAATCTCCAACAATGCTTGTATTGTTGGAGTCAGCAGGGTTCAGATCCCTGGCACTTATTAAATTGGGCTCCTTTGCATGTCTGGACAATTAAAGCCTTTCTACTATGATTTTCTAGGTTTACTATATTCCTGCTTTCACCTTGGTACCCCAATCCATTGTTCTCTGTAGCAGGAACCTTTCATGATTAAACCTTTGTACTCTCTTCCTAAATGGGGAGATATGATTGTGGGGTTCTAAAGCTGACCATACATTCAAGCGATTATTGGCCCAATCCTACGTTTATCGTGGATCGGGCCAGTCAGTGTGAGAGGTTCTGCACAGAGAGGACAAAGTGCTGCAGAAACTCACTTTTTTTTTTTCATGTATTTTTTGTTCAGTCAGCCAATAGGCTGCCTGCAAGGGACTCCTGTCAAGATTGACAGGAGCCCCAACCAATGACAGTTAGATTGCAGTAAGCCAGTAGGCTAGCTGCAGGGTCTCATTCGGAGATTATCGCTTCCAGCCTCAGCTGCGTGTAGCACCGATATCGGGACCTTTTACTAGGGGAAAATCCTCCCAAATATTGGGAGCAATCATCTCTATAGTGTGTGGCCACCTTAAAGCATGGCACACACTTGTCCAATTCATGTTTGATCTAACTCCTGACTGGATTTTTTACATAATCCTACAGCAGACCGAGTTGGAAGATACAACACCCAATTTATGATACACACTTGTTTCATTATACAGCTGATGCCTGACCTGCATCTACTGAAGCCAGAACACACTATTCCAACCTTCACAAGACAGCCTGACCATCACACCCAGACAGCCTGACCATCACACCCAGACAGCCTGACCATCACACCCAGACAGCCTGACCATCACACCCAGACAGCCTGACCATCACACCCAGACAGCCTGACCATCACACCCAGACAGCCTGACCATCACACCCAGACAGCCTGACCATCACACCCAGACAGCCTGACCATCACACCCAGACAGCCTGACCATCACACCCAGACAGCCTGACCATCACACCCAGACAGCCTGACCATCACACCCAGACAGCCTGACCATCACACCCAGACAGCCTGACCATCACACCCAGACAGCCTGACCATCACACCCAGACAGCCTGACCATCACACCCAGACAGCCTGACCATCACACCCAGACAGCCTGACCATCACACCCAGACAGCCTGACCATCACACCCAGACAGCCTGACCATCACACCCAGACAGCCTGACCATCACACCCAGACAGCCTGACCGTCACACTCAGACAGCCTGACCATCACACCATCTGGACGATCCACATTCGGATTGGGTGGGAATTCGACTAGTGTGTACCTAGCTTAAGTCTCTCAGTTCATGTTGCATCTCCCACACTCCAGGGATAGTTTGTGGTCCAAGCTGTAATATAGCCAGTTTTGTGGGACTCCATAAAGCAGGCAAAGAAGACTCCAGATGTTGTAAAACTACAATTCCCATCATGCTTTGCCAGGTGTCAGCTATGGAGAATGCCGGGAGTTGTAGTCTTACAATACCCAGAGTGCTGAAGGTTACCATGATTAACAAAGTACTTAAGTCCTCTTTAAATAAATTTGGAGAATAAATAGACCACTTCCTTCCAAAGACATGTCTCAGAGTCTTCCAGACCGTACAATACTTGTTTTTTTGATGATTTATAGCATAGTTTCTTCAGTGACTGGAGGATAGAGGCAAGATTTATTCAATTATTTTTTACCAGATCAGCTCTACTGTAAGCAGAATGATATTGACATTTCTTCATATCCTGACAACAGACCTGAAACTGACATTTCTCTGGTCTCCAAAGGTCCGGCATGCTGGCAGAATTACCACTCGCTGCTGCTGCTGGAGGTTCTGCAGGAAGAAGTGGCCAAATATCACACAGAGCTGCAGAGGCTACAGCTGGGTAAGTGATTGCACAATTATGTGCCCATACACACGCTGCTGCTCTGCGCCCTCCCTGTGAGGCACTCACATTACTGACAGTCATTCGGGTTACCAGTTATCTCCTTCTGCTTCATACATGCACAGTGGTAGAATTCTAGTTTCTCCAACAAACTCTGCTCTCAACAGGGAAAAATATTTAATACGTGGTTTAACATGTAAGTTGTTGTGGAAGATAAAATAGGAAAAGAAATAAAAGGAATTGATTCATTCAAAATGACACTTTACAGGCTTTTAGAAACGCAGACCGCTATACCAGTCTTTCCTTACCCATATTGGGCCGTATTCAGAGATCCGTTTTCGAGGGGAGATGCGTGCGTATTTTTAGGATCGGATCAACTGCGCATGTGTAGTAGCTTTATTTACGTACTTTACGTAGACTATACGCACGTAAGTGCCTAAGGGACATACATGTGATTCGCACTTGGGGACATACGCACAGAAACCCTACGCATGGCTTTTAAATGAACGCATGAAGGCGGGGTTATAATGAATCACACGGACGGAGCACATATACGCACATAACTACACACGTAAAAAACAGAGTGGTCTAGGGATTCGTGAGTCCCCGACTGCACGTCCAGGAGAGGGCGGTGTCGGGGTTGTTGGTGGGCGTTTCCTTGCTCCGGACGTGCGTATAATTGCGTACATAAAAGTAAAGGATCTCTGAATACGACCCATCACCATTAAGCTGGGCACACACCAGGGTTTTTTGCAGTGGTCTTGAAAATCCAGCACTCATATAAAGATATAAATCCCTACCTGCCGCACGATGCACCTGTACACAGTACACTCCATTTGTCAGTGGGCCTTTTTGAAAGTGTTCCCATAATCCTCTGGGAATGGGAATCGGTACAATGAAGATTGGGTGTCCGTACACACTGAAGAATTCTCCTGACATCTTCACACAAATCCAATCAGACGACAAAATGCAGTTTCAGAGGATTCTTTCCATTGTTGCACAGGGGATGCAGTTGCCGGTATGAAGAGCTGGCTGCAGCGTTCCTGATTCCTACATTTTAAATATCAAAAATCAACATTCCCTTATGGGTAGCATTTCAAATGGCCCCATTGTTCAAAAAGGTACCCGTTGTGGTTATTTTTAGGCTGCAGAACAGGAAGGGGTTAAGGTTGAGCTCTGGAGAGGGAAGGTTAGGGTTAGGCTGTGGGATAACAATGATTGCGAGAGGGGGGGGGGGGGAAGGGAAGCTTAGGGGTAGGTTGTAGGATGACAGGGGTTTGGGTTAAGGAAAGGTTAGGGGTAGGCTGTGGAACGGGGATGGTTAGGGAAGGGTTAGGCTGACTGCCACATCCTGACTTAATTTGGAAGCTGACTGTCGGAAATCAATCTGTCACGAGACAGATTTTCTTAACAGCAAACCACATCTGTTGCTCACTTGTAAGATGTCAGAGCTATCTGTTGGTTATCATGAAATCTGCGCAAAAATAGCAGAAAAACCTCCAGTATGTGCCCAGTTTTCGAGATAAATAGATTAGTCCACAGAAATACCACAGTATATAATATAGAAATCTGTGCTCCTCTGCATGCACAGATGTGGCAAGGCAGTCACCAACGTTAACGTTACTCATTGAAGTGACAGCAAGTAGGTGAAAACAAGACTAGCTATTAACCTAAAGAGGTAAGAGGCGCTTCCTTGCTACCTATAGAGCAGGCCTGGCCAACCTGAGCCCTTCCAGGTGTTGTGAAACCAGTACCAGTATGCTTTGTCAGGTACTGGTTAAAGAATTCTGGGACTTGTAGTTTCACATCATCTGGATAGTCACAGGTTGGACAAGCTATAGAATGTTATTGTTATGACAGGAAGGTTCTCTGTAAAACAGATTAATGCAGAGCCATAAAAAGCAACGCTCCCATCTGAACCACCTCT
The DNA here is from genome assembly GCA_011038615.1 of Limnodynastes dumerilii. Classification (NCBI taxonomy): domain Eukaryota; kingdom Metazoa; phylum Chordata; class Amphibia; order Anura; family Limnodynastidae; genus Limnodynastes; species Limnodynastes dumerilii. The sequence continues at coordinate 324,510 of WWET01000132.1, read as the reverse complement.
ATTAGTACATAGCAATGTTGCTATGAAATGGGCTGCTATTGGTAGTGGCTTATTCAGAGCATTAATTTTAATGACAGACATGAAGATTAAACTTCCATTAAAATAACAAGCAGGTGTTATTTGTCTCAGACATTTTCACTTATCTTCTTTATTGCTTTATTTACTAAAGCAATTTAGGACACATTATGGTGATTAGTTTAATAAATCCCTAAACAATATGAAAGATATCATGACTTTTATGCTACTTACACAGGACTGAACAAGTTATGAGAGTAGACTGGCGTTTTCTAGTTGCCTGGATGCACTTGGCCTGTTACCTGCACCCTTGGCTACAGAGCAAACTTGTGTGACTTTTTATATAGCTTACAAAGCTCCCTCACCGGTATAACCGTGAGATAGGTGGAACATGAGTCGGTGAATGGCTCATGCTGATTTTTAGCCATACCATGAGTGCCGCAATTTAATGTGAAGTACGTCCACTTCTCAAAAGGACTTAGAAGGATTATAATGGAATTCTGACGTCACAGTGTTGGCATAAAAGGCAAACTAGAAAGTTGTTCCTTTAAAGATTTACTTTACCCTTGTGTTAGCATAAGAATGAAATAATCATTTGCTTATAGGGGCTGATGCAGAGTTAGAAGGAACAGGAAAAATAGGAGCAAATCTGCACCTGGGCACAAACCATGTTTAACTGCAGGGGACCTCATTTCAAATGAGCAAAGAGAATGAGCTGAGAGGCAATGTTTTGTGGCTCAACTCTAAATTAGAGTTTTATAATAATGCTCAGCTCAGTATTTGTGTGGAATAAGCTAAATCAGCCAGTATTTGCCCTGCATGCAAAAAACATAAAAGATTTTTGCATCTTACTTTGAAACATTAAAAAGCGTAGCCATATTGAGCTTTGGATGGGTACACTGATAGGGAACACCTACACATTGCATTGTACAAGCAGGTAACGCTATGTTTGTGATCACAAGCTCACTCCTCTGTCAGACGTGTCATCCTCTTATGTCTGGATGAATCACAACGCAATTCGATCAGGCAGAACAGAATGAATGAGCGGCCACAATCCAGTGTGAACTGGAGGAAAAAATCAGATTTCTGGATCCAGCCATAAAGACATGATCTATTCATAAAAGCAAATGTATCCTAAGATATACAGGCTAAATCGTAGAGGGCCTCATTTATCTTTAGGAGTAAAGGAGAGAATAAATAAAAAAAATTGATGGTTGGGGATGCAGGTGCTGCTTTGAATGGCTGATTTTCGGCACTGATACAGACAACAGCTAAAGCACTGCCAGCAAAAGTATGAAAACAAAATAATCCTATTGGGAACGGCTAGAATGCAGAAATGCCCCTATTTTGACAATTACCCATTCCTAATAGTGGGCAGTTTAGGAGAAGGCTACGGTTAGGCTAAAATGTGCACACACAATGCACTTCTAATACGGATCTGGATCTAGGCCTCTATACTGTAGAAGTGTTTACGGGACAAGTCAGACATCGAGGCGGGATGCATCACTCGTGTATGCTATTGGGAAGGGATAGTGGGGGGGTTATTAAGTTCCTTACCCCCTGTACAGACTTCCGAGACATTCCCATTTTAAGTAAGGGAGGCTCTGAAATGTTACAACAGGCTCCGCAGAAGTAGTCTGTACTCTCAAAGGCGGGAAATAGTGGGGATCCAGAGCCCGATCTCTGAGTGAAGCAGGATCGTGCCTAACTACCAATAGAAATGGTCACTTTCACCTCCTCACCTGTAACCTATTTATGACCTAGACATTGTACACCATCTATAATACGTCACTTATTTATTTTACTGTTCTTCGCTGATTAGTTGCCGAGCAATACAAGAAGTGGGCTGAAAAACACGGCATTAATATTGCGCGGACCGAGGCGGTAGGCTGTCCCGCTACATTAAGCAGGCCTCCCCCTGTGCTCGTATACAGCCATTACCGTGAGCTTTGTGAATTGACCTGCAGCAGGCTGAAAGCGCTGGACTTACAGCAGAAGATCTATTTACAAAAGGTAACTTTTCAGAGCTGTTACTATGTTATGTTACCATATTATGTAATTAGTCTTTAACTGCTTCAATTTATGGTTAAATATATACTCTGGTGCTTTCTACACTTCTCTCCTTATTGTCCCTTTGGATTCAGTTTGTTTTGGCAGCAACCAACTTTAGCGACTGTCCAGACACCTGCCCTCTGTATTCTCCACTCACGTTGGTTACATAATACATTTGTATGTGTTGTTTAGTAAGATATACAGCCAGGGACAGAGAAATATATATGGGTTTAATCCAGAACTAATAAGGTTAAAGAATTAACGCAAGTGGTTTGCATAGTTTGGCCTAAAAGGGAGAAGTGCATATCAGATGCTCCGCAGCGAATCTCTGTGTACGGGGCGCTGTTCCGCACGATCAAAAGTCCGTCCCACAAGGCGTGACATCCCTGCGCCTGATTGGTTATACGCGAATTGAGCGTACATCCCGTTCGACAGCCTGTGCTTACGGAGAAGTTAAGGCAGGGTTATGACACGGAAATTAGTTAGCGTCCATTAGCAAAACCATGCGTGCGGGAATCGCACTTTGATCTGGTCCTGTGTCTGTAAGTGGCCATAAATAACCCATTTCATGTCTCATCTCACGCTAGACATATTTACTGACATGACTGCACATGTGAGTTATTAGTGGAACATATTTGTCCACATAGCACACAGTATAATATAGTCATCCCAATTATTGTGCAGTCTGTGGAATGGCCCATTGTGTCCGGGCACAGAAAAAACACTCACGGCTTATAATGCTGCCTTTCTATTAGAACTGGCGCTGGGAGATACACCAGATTATTGCCTAGTATGTGACCAGCTTCTGCTGCCTACCTTCTTGAGCTGGGTGCTTCTTGATTGGGGATGTGGTTGCAGGGCTGGCTAGCCGGACCAATGTCATCAATGAGGCTTTAAGGTTAGGGCTTAAGCGGAATCTTAGAGTTAGGCTGTGGGACAGCTGCAGATCACTCTCCGCAACTCCAGGAGTTGCAGCGCCGCCACTGGCCAAAATAGAGACTGCCAGCAATTGCAAAACAGACCCCTGATTTATAGTGATAAGAAAGGTTGCATCAGATGATTTGGGTTTCATGAACATTCTAAAAATCATTATCAGGATGGTAAAATGTTGGACAAATGTGGGCAGCGTGTACAGAGGCACGGCCAACTTCTCAGTGAGTCTTGTGTGCAGCATAGGCAGATATCTGTACAGTGTTTTCAGAAGATAGTTAAGAGAGATGATCTCGGATAGCTGGTAAAGTGGTATAGTGTGTACACGAGAATCACCAGCCTCATCGGGATGAAAGAGTAAGAGCATCTCAAGTATGATTGCATAGGTGTGTCCTCAGCTTCAGATGTTCAAGGTCTTTCTGTTGCTGTAACATTTTATCACCTAAACTAACAAGAATGTTCCCTGTCACCAATCAGTTTCTATCAGCCCCTCTCTGTCTGTTCCCTTCTCTCTACCTCACTTCCACCTCCGTTTATCTAGTTCTTTTCTTTATATGTCTGTGACTATCTCCCTCTCTCCCCCTTATTTTATCTTTTTTTTTTTTTATAGTCACTTTTTTATTACTTTATTTTATTTCCTGCTGCTGATTATTACCTTGCACTTAAGCCTCCTGCTCTGCTGTATCCACGTTTTCACCTTAATAATGTTTAATTGCTCTGCTTCCACCTGCCCTGTCAACGAGCCATTAGTGTAAATGTGCGCTCTCTCTTAGGTGCTGAGCGAAGAGCTGCTCGCCGAGGCAGGTTTCCAGTGCCAAGGATCGTCTACCCCCTGCACGCTCCTCCGAGCTCTCTATACCCAGCTGTGCGAAGGGGGAACCTCTTTTCCTGTACTGGTGCAGGACGACGGCTAATTACCTGCACACCAACCAAGGGAAGAACAGTGCGCCCTGTGTAATGTTTGTATGTTGTTTTCTCCAGCAATCATGATAACTGATCACCCGAGTGGTTTCTTCTTTCTTACAATTACAATGAAGAGGGCATGGCACTGCCAATTGCTGGGTACTTTACAATATTTAGTGTGCATATATACGTTTTTACAGAGATCATGTGTATACAGAGATATATAGTGTACCTGTATTTTAATAAATATGAGTAACAAAATCATGTTTGCTTGTCTTGACTGAGAATGTAACTACTTCTGCTGTTGCCAACAAAGTGATGTACTTCTAATAACACAATGTTATCCCCTTGGAATGTAATTTGCATCTGCGGAACAATGTCAAATTTTCTTATTTCAACAATGTACCCGACAAGGAGAGTAGGGTTAGGCTACAGAAAGGGGAGGGTTAAGGTTAGGCTGTGGGATGGGGATGTTAGGGGGGTGTGGGTCCCCGCTTAGAACGGCCCTATTTCGATAGAACCGTTTCGTCCCAGTCAGTTTCCAACTCGAGGAGGCGTTGAAATCGATCCACAGAGCACTGAGCTTTTGGTGCTCCGAATGGTAAGAAAAAAAAGTCCCTCACTCCTTTCCCTAATTCTAACCCTAACCCTCCTTTCCTGGCAGCCTGACCCTAACCCTCCTTTCCTGGCAGCCTGACCCTAACCCTCCTTTCCTGGTAGCCTTACCCTAACCCTCCCTCCCCTGCATCCTGACCCTAATTCTCCCTCTCCTGCAGCCTGACCCTATCCTCCCTCTCCCGCAGCCTGACCCTAACCCTCCCTTTCCCGCAGCCTGACCCTTACCCTCCCTCCCCTGCAGCCTGACCCTAACCTTCCTTCCTCCGCACCCTGGAGATGTTACTCACCTTTCCCTGCAGTCTGGCTGTAGCGGCAGGATGGCAGAGGCGGTATTTCTGAATAAGAATTGGTCGGCATACTCACCCATTGCAAAAAAAATAATTAAAAAATTATAATGCGGGGACTATCCGAAATAGGGACATCTGAAAAGGAACTTTCGGATGTCCCTATTTCGCAAACAGGAGTTTCTGACCGGGGACTGACGATACTGGGGAAGACATAAGATTAGTCTGTGGGGTGGTTATGGCTAGGATTACGCTGAAGAAAATTTACCTGTCGCCGCTGGACTCTTTGTAGACACATCAGTCGTGGTAACTTTGGCATCTTGCCGGGATAAACAGATCAAGGGAGTGGTGAACTACACCTGTTCATTCAGCTATCGGGCCCAAAAATTATATTTCTGCCCCAGTACACTTTTTTCTTTCTAACGGAACGGAAAAAGATAATTGGCCGTTGATTCAGCCATGTGACAGAGGGCTGTGATATCCATCTATTGACCGTATTTCCACTGTCTACCTCTATTGATGGATGATTTGATTGGCGAGACAGACAATTTTAGCACTGAAAATTGTGACTGTATTGTCATTTACTCATTGCTGGCAACTCTCAAGACAAAAACAATTGGCTCAGCTATGATTCATCTGCTGTTAAAGACAAATGATTAAAAAAAAAAGCTTTTAATACTTAATGTAAACCACCAAAAATCACTGATGGTTTTGCAGCAGACACTGGAATTTATAGTGGCAATAAATAATAAAGATCTTATTCCAAAAACAAGTTTGGGGACTGAATGCTCTCCCTCTTCATTAGCCCAAGTTTCTGGGGGCTTAAAAACCTAAGTGTCAGTACACATAATACCCCCCATATCACTGGGGAGAGAAGCACAAGAGCTTTGGTGTCTAACTTGATGTCTGTGCGCTGTACACTTGAGGAACTGCTTATTATAATTATTATAGTATCTCCCTGCGAGCACCAAGCGAGTGTAACGATCACTGCACATACTCGCACCCAGAAACTAGATTTTTTTTATTTATTTTTTATTGTTCTTGTAAAGTGTAAGCTACGTTATTAAGGTTCAGAGCATACTTAGCACTGTACAGGCTGTGTAGTGGAGGTGAGTTTTCTCTCTCCATCCCTAAGTCCAGTATTATTGGACAGTTCCCTCTTGCATTGGTCTTTCATGGAACAGAACCTCTTGTGTGAATTAATGACGGGCTACGGTGACCTCTGTGGCAGTAATAAAGTCAGTGCAATGTATCTCATGTGTTCATATGCACTGTGCATGCTGAGAGCAGATACAGACACAGGGCCTGATCCTGACTTCATAACAACAGGGTAATAGTCTGTCCGTATGTTCTGTGCATGTGCAGGACAAAGGAATTCTGCATTGGATGACGTGACCGATGCAGAATTCCTTGTGGAGTTCAGTGTCCACGCCGGTGTTCGGCCCACTCCATATTTGTATGAGATGGTGGGTGGGATCTGAAATGGTAATCGTACAGTAGGGACTTTACAAAGCCCTTATGTACCAACCACCGTTCTGTATGTTCCCTTCCGCATGCAGAATATTTAAGGTAGGGTTCCGCATACGGAAGGGAATTCTGGATGGCAAGTTCAGTATGTTAGCCTCTGTTGCGGAGGACAAAAGTACGGGATCTGCTCTCATTTCTGGCTCTGGCCCACAGTTAAAACAATCTAGACCAGTGGTTCCCAAACTTTCTCAGTTCGAGGCACCCTTAGGGTCTCCATATTTTTTTTCAAGGCACCCCTAAGACAAAAATGCAATAGAATACAATAGGAAATAGCAACATTCCGAGGCACCCCGGTGAGAGCGTCACAGCACCCCTGGGAGCCGCGGCGCACAGTTTGGGAATCACTGATCTAGACCCCAACGCAACTATTTAAAGCACCCGCTTGAACTTGGGGATGCATTCTATGTGTGACATACGATCAAATAATCAGTGTTCCTGGGATGATAATTGACCGTCACTACATTGATTAGTGGGCCAATAATTGGATGATTGGACCAATAATCGCTGTAAAGCATGGCCAGGTTTAGTAGGAGTGTGTATGGCTTTTATCTTCCAGAACTATGCATTTTATCTATGCAGCATTAATCTCTCCCTCTAGATTGTAATCTCTTGTGAGAAAGCTCCTGTTTCTTCCCTGCCTCTCATCTAAGCCTTCCTCTGTCCGGTAGGCTTTTGTTATGATGATGTTTATGATATGGAGGCTGCAGCCGTAAGACAAGGCTTATCAATAGTTTAAGTGGAGTGGATATTATTTTTCAGTAGATTGTTTCTGCCTCTCTGTTTCATGTTTTGTGCCTCTATAGAAGAAGTGTGATCAAAGCCTCCTTCTGTCTCTTCTGCAAGCTTTGGCCAATAGATCTTTTATTATTACCAAGATCACAATATAATGGTGGCTGTATCATTGTTTGGAACCAACTGAAAATAGAATATTGCTATTGGGAACGAAAAAAAATGGGCTGCGATGGTTGTAGTGCATAATAAGTTAGGGTTAGGCTACGGTGGATATAAAGTTAGGGCTTAAGGGGAAGGTTAAGCTGCGGGAAACAGGATTAGGAAAGGGTTAAGGGGAGGGTTAGGTAAAAACACCTTTTGTCTGATGAGTCTTCATGCATCCAGGGGCTTGGACTAAGCTCTGGGAAAGGAAAAATGGAGATGTTGCCCATGGTAACCAATAAGATTCTAGCTGATATTTTCTAGTATGTAATAGGAAAATTAGAGCTGGAATCTGATTGGTTGCTATGGGAAAATTCCTTTCCTGCAGTTTAGTAAATCTGAGTCGCATCACCTCTGCTTTCTTTAATTAAGACTGCCAGTGACTGCCAGTGGTCTACATTCAGCTGCCATACTATGGTCTTACAAAAATAAAAGACCATCATACTGGCAAACTACATCCACTTAAAGAGGGGCACCCGGGAGGGCCCTTGCCTTTAAATCACTCTGCCCCCAGCCACGGCCACATAGACCATGGCTCACACAGGCACCGGCTGCATCAGATAACAGATGTGGCCTAAGATTATTTCCCATCCTTGGCCTAGAGATGGCTCTAAATACCATTTATGGAAGTGACTGTATAATCCCAAGTATATATTTTTGGGAATACAATATGGATAACATTTCTCCTATGCATTAGTGCCTTCGTAGCCCCACCTTGGTTTTCTGCACAGAAGAGACCCGATCCAGACCTGCGTACAACTGGGTACTTACACATTCAGAATGGCCACGCACCAGGACGGATGTCTGAGTACTCTGTGCGTGTGTGAATTATGCACAGTAACCCAGGGTGTGACTGCCTGCTATATGTACAGCGTGAACGCATGGCGGGTGGGTGGAGGTGTTTTTATTGTACCGTTTGTTACATATGATCCTCCTTTACGAATGAGTGCATTTTGCACAGGGCTGTGTGTGTACATGTAAAGGTAGGGTTTAGAGCACGGAAGCTCTGTACGTGCGAGGCAAGTGGCGTGTACCACCCTCACACGTGTGGAATATAGGATCGCGTTTAGTGTATGTTAGCCAGTGTAGAAACTTACAAGTGTCATACGTACTTAGTTCTGGATCCGGTCCCAGGCTTTGTTTTTAATAAGGAAGACTATTTGTCCTTGATCCAAATTCTACCGGTAACCATATTTAAAGTGTTTTACCTGCATTGTGAGTCATAGTAGTTCCTCTGCTACACAACGTCAAACTGCTGTGACTGGGAATGTTCTGCATAAAGCAGGTGCAGGATGAAGGGGGAGACAAACGCTGAGTGATCACACGATTGGGATGTCAGACAAGACATGGGGTTGTAGAACTTAGCTGATCACACTCCAGCTTAGACCTATGAGCCTTTTGCATTTACACAGAAACATAGAAACAGAGAAAGTGACGGCAGATAAGAGCCACATGGCCCATCCAGTCTGCCCAGCTGTTTATTTAAAACTATACTGACCCTAGACTCTATTTACCCTCAATTTTGGTTTGAGATTTAGGATATCCTTATATTTATCCCAAGCATGTTTACACTGCTCTACTGTGTTACCTCTACCACCTCAGATGGGAGGCTATTCCACTTATCTTTCACCCTTTCAGTGAAGTCATTTTTCCGCACTTTTCCTCTGAATCTCCCGCCCTCCAGTTTATATTCATTCCCTCGTGTTCTATTCCACCTCTTCCTTTGAATAATGCCCCTCCTCTAGCCAGTCACAACCCTTGATGTATTTGAAAGCTGCTATCATATCCCCCCTCTCCCTTCTCTGCTCCAACTCATACATGTTTAATACTTCTAGCCTTTCTTGGTATGATTTTTTAGATTTGGGCAATTTGTGATTTCAAGCTGACGCACTATTGCAGCCCTGTTCAAAGCATCCCCATCACCCCTTTCACTTCACATGCAAAAACACAGGTGTTTGCTGATGGACCCAGGTAAAGGTGTGATGTGAAAAGTTCCCGTTGATCGGGTTAATCCTGGGTCTGACCCAGGTAAGGGGGTCAAGGGGTCAGTGTGAAAGGTGTGAAGAAGCCTGATTGGAGGATTTGTTTACTATTGCTATGACAATAGTTAACTAATCTCCCAGACGGGAGTCGCACGCCACCCATTACACTGTCAGGGCAGACCTGGGTTCCGGAATTTGCTGGGTCAACCCTGTAGTGTCACAGATCCTGGGATGGTCTGCTTGATATGGAAATATCCCAGGTTGTAAGACGCAGGATACTGCCGGGGCGCAGACATGATAGGAGCATATTTATGTTTCACAACAGTCTTCCAGCTCCTAAAATGAATGCTGGAGCATTGTTCCACTGAGTTAGTCTTTACCATCTCAAATGGGAGATTGCTCCACTTATCAACTACCCTTTCAGTGCAGGAAAACGACATTTTATGATCACTAGGATAGGAAAACGCCCCGTTGGAAAGTGTCACATGCTACAACGGCACTTTCCCAAGATAGAGTGTGGCCTCTCCTTCCCCACATGGTCTTTTTAATGACATGCAAACGTCTCACACTGACATCTGACAGCCTGCATATAAGAGCATGTATGAAAATGGAAATGGATCATTAATTGTTAACATCTACTGTGTATGCGTTTAATGCTTGCACTCTTTAGAAAATCTTCATATATAAAACTCATTAATATTCCCTGATTTTAAAACATATATATATTAATAGTCATATTACAATCATAATAAAGTGTGACTTCTTAATACATAAATCATGGAGAGTTTAGCTACATCTAGTACATTCATTATGAGCAATCTGCATATTTTATCTTCAATCCATGCATCTGATGAGCAAGGGCAACTTAAAGACTCAAAAAAAGCCCCATAATTGCGTCTAAAATAGTTCTCCCAGGAGAGAAGTCATTATATGCTGTATATGCATATAAAGAGACTGAGCTGGGAATAGTAAATGCACTTGATTATTAAAAGGACATATGTGAATTGCATTATTATGCTTGGGCTGCACTAGTAATCTTTTAATTTTCTTTGATATGCAGGGAGGAATTTAGACAGGTGCATAAAATACGAGCTTTCAATTTTTGTACTCTGCAACCTCTAGAAGACATCACTGTGTGTAAAGTCTCATTGTAATTATATTTAGGGCTAGCTTTACTATAAATGGGGATGCTGTTCACAGCAACCAATCAGATTCTTGCTCTCACTTTTCTATTACATAACAAAGAATGTCAGCTGGAATCTGATTGGTTGCTATAGGCAACATTTCCATTTTTTCCATTTGAGAACTCAAGTAAATTTGTAAAGCAATCTTGTAAAATTGTAAATCTACGTAATCTGATGGCGCGATATAACAGCCTGTTAATAAATAAATAAATAATAAATAGCCCCATTATGCTTGGAGTCATGTATAAAATGGAACCCAGGGCTTGTGAGACTTTGTGAGGCGGATTGGCCAGAGTTACAAGATAGGATTGCAGCTCCAGCAAGGATCCAAAAGCAAGTCCCTGTTGTACCCACCCATCTGTGTGAGCACATGCATTCCAGGCTTCCTTCTTTCCTAAGCAGTGCCTGATTATCCATTGGGCTGACTAGGCTGCACCCTAGGGCGCATGGCTTTAGGAGGGGCCGCTGCAAGTTTCTTGGGGAGAGGGACTGAAACTTGGCTGTTTGAAATAATTACAATGCAGCTGAATAAAAGTGTTATCATTGCTGAAAGAAAACAAATGTGCTATAAAAGGTCATTAAAATTTTTGCCCAGCATTTTAAAGACTTCAAGTTCTTCAGCTTAGGGTGGGCCAAAACTCTTAATCAGGCCCTGGTCCTATGCACTTTAATCTCTCTCTATGATCCAGTCCACAACCAGGGGTGGATTGGGACACGTGTGGGGGCGGAATCAGTTATTGGTGGGGTCCAAAAAATGTGTAAACTGGATTAGTACAGAATAAAGAACCTACTGAGTATTTGACATTCCAATAAAGAGATTTATAGTGACCTTTATGCAATGCAGGTAGTCACTGCCAGAAAAGTGACCACCACCTGATACATACAACATCCCAGTGTCCACCACCCAATATATACATTATCCTAGTGACTACCACCCAATACATACAGAATCCTAGTGATCACCACCCAATACATACAGGATGCTAGTGATCACCACCCAATACATACAGCATCCTAGTGATCACCATTCGATAAACACAACATTCTAATGATCTCCATTCTATACAGGCCTTATTTTAGCAACCACCACTCATGAAAGTCAACATCCTAGGTTTCTTCAAATAAAAATGGAGCTGCTACATGGCCTCCAGAGACCACCAGCCTACCGGGAAAATTCCCTGTATGTTCTATGGCCAATCCACCCCTGCACACAACTGTTTTAGTCTCAGAACTGAAGGTCATTTTAGTCTTGAAATAGATAGTGTGTAAGTTTGTGTAAATCATGTAATAGGAAGGGACAGTGGATAGCGAAGTGAATGCAGATCCTGTAAAGAACAGGCTGGGATGTATTTTGAGATAAGTAGAGATTTGTATGTGGGTGCAGGCTTGTTGATGACTTTGTATTGATTCTGTAAAATACAGGCAAGCAATATATGGAGACTGACAGAGTGGAGCAGATCTAGAAGAGCGTTTTGCAAGAAAAATCAGTCTAGCTGCTGCATGTCTTGTAAGGTAAATCAGTCTAGCTGCTGCATGCAGTATACACTGTAGTGGGGTCATTTTATATTGTGGGAGTCCAATAAGGAGAGCATTGCAACAATCAATGCGGGAGATGATTAATGCATGAATGACTTTTTGCATTGTCTTGTGTGAGATATGTGTGTATTCTGGAGGTGTTTTTACATATACGTAACAGGATACAGATTTGGGGCCAGAATCACCTATAAATAAAGAGAGATGACTTATGTGCGCAGATGCTTTGTTCCCTGCGGAAATCAGCCTCCGCAAGGGGACAAGGCCCTTATGTACGATCCTCTATTCCAGGCCTGGCCAACCTGTGGCTCTCCAGATGTTGTAAAACTACAAGTCCCAACATGCTTTGTCATGTGTCGGCTATGCCTAAGCATGCTGGGGTTCGTAGTTTTGCAACACCTGGAGAGCCACAGGTTAGCCAGGCTTGCTCTATTCTATAGCTTTGCGTGAGGAATATTTAAGGTTGCCCCTAGGTCACAAATCCACCATCCGCACATAGGAGAGCTGGGGGAGTAGAGGTTCTCGGCTCTCCTGCGTGCGGTATTGAGTCTCCGTTGCGGAGTCTACGGACAGAATTTCTTATTAAATATGGATCAGGCCCTTTATATGGGTCTTGAAGGCAGTTCAAAGGCAGTGAGCTTCACGAGTTATTAATTATAACAACATATTGCACAGTGTTAGTTTACATAAAATTTGGTGCAACACATTGGGGTAGATCCAGGACTACGTGTGCGTACGTTTATTCGCGGAGCGTATTTTCGTGCACGTAAGTTCGCTACACTCCCCTTGGCACACCCCTTGCACGGACGTATTTTGTCAAGATACGCTTCCCAAACCCTACCTTAACTTTTTCACACGTAACCGCAGTCATACGCACACGTACGTATGGGCTGAACGAATTTACGCAGCTAAGCACGCCCATACTGTACACTTTAAATACCACCCCCGCCTACTTCACGTATTTCAGACGTAATTTGGAGTAACGTAAATTTGGCACAATCACACGTAAGTATTTACGTGACACATACGTGAATGGCCCATACGTTCACAATTACGCTACGTGAATGTGCGTATTTTCTATGGTGCGCATGCGCAGTACGTTCTAAACAGCGATTTTACGTCTCCGCCACGCGTAAATTGGCTTCGAAGCGTTGTTCTGGATCAGGCCCATTGTTTGGATTGAGGCCATAAGTGTGTCACCTGCAGCCACATTTCATTGTACTGCAATTGCTGGAAATGTCAATTTCCCTTAAAACAGATCATCTACTGAATACAAGGGTTCATATTGTCATGCTATTAATTGCATTAGCATGTGTGCATTGATATAAAGCTTGGAAGGTGTTAAGCGATTGCTGTCACATTTATCAGTAAAGATGGCACCTCTCACATTCATCAGTATAACCCCCTCACCCTCCTCCCTCAGGCTCTTCAAACAGATTGAACAGATCCATTATTTCTGAGATGAGTCAGTCGGCTTATGCGGAATTGCCTGCATGTGGTGGGTGTTCGTGTTCTTCAGACTTTTAATGGTGAATGCATTCCTAGTGCTGGAATTGGTTCAGTGTCCTTGTGCTTGTCTCGTAGATGAGTAACGTTCTGGTGGTCGGTGGTCAATTGTATCATTTCTCTCTGAGCAGTGCTTTAAAGATAACATAGAATGGAGATGATACAGTACGAGTAAAACAGTTAAATATATCATACCCTAGTCAGATTATCAGCCTCAGCAGGAGGTAGCTCGATAAACGGGACGATTTCCCACTAGGGAACGTTCCTGATATCGCTGCCACTCCCCTCTCCTCCTGGGACTGGCAATCCTGGCTGAAAAGGGGGGTGCTGCCAAGATTAATAGGAGGCCCTTGCACTCTCTAGACTGACTGTCAATCTCAGCAGGAGACCCATGCAGCTAGGCTAACAGTCAAAAGCATGTATTGGTCCGATCACCTGACAATAGGAAAATTGAACCATAATCTCTTTAGTGTATGGCCAGCTTTATCTTGTATGAATCTGAATTGTACACATGGGCAGAAAAAGTACACATACAATTGTGTGGCTCATCCTCGAAATTAATTTGACATAACGTTTTAAAAAATGGGATGGGGAGAGAGCAAGGATTAAAATAATAATTAAACATTGTACAATAAAAAGTATAAGCAGTAAAGCATTATTTGGTTTTCGTTTGGCCAGTGACTTCTATTCACCACTATGCTTGTGAAATAGGCAATACTTGGTGTCAATATATTGTCAAAGATCTTGTGTATAAAGTAATATCAATATATAGAGTGACCTTCATTTGGCCAAGATCTGGCTTTGTTTTATGGCACTAGCTTGAAGATAGTGGGGCAGAACAATTTATGGCTCCTGTCAGGTTATGGCCCTGTCATAAATGGATCAGGATATTGGGGGGAGTCGGGTCTTAAAAGCCAGATCTCTGAGGAAGAGTTTTTCCAGAAACAGACCTGTCACTTGTCAAAAAAGGTGGGGGCTGTCGGAGAAGAGCAGTTTTTGCATTTAAAAAGTGTAGTTCAGACACATAACTTGATTCACCTCATGGGATATTTTAAGGATGTTCCCTGTTTGCATGTTGCATGTCAATTTTTCTATTCTTTTGTAAATAAGCATTGTGATTCTTATCATATTAAATACCAATGAATAAGTTCATGTCTCCAGTAACAGACTATACCGTCTATCTGTAAAATAAAACGCAGAAACGCATATACGACCCAACATTGGGACTCTCATTGTTAGAGTTAGTACCACCATATGCAGAAAGGCCTTGACGGTGGCTGGTGGCTTATCATATATTTGCGCAAATATGTGTAACGGATATTTCTGCGTTTTATTTTACAGGTAGACGGTATAGTCTGTTACTGGTTTATGGTAGTGTTGCTGAGGCATTTTCTTTCCTTTGTTTCAGTGGCTAGCAGATTAACCCCTGCCTTTCAGGCACCTGTTTGCATTTACCTATAAATTGATTGAGCAACTTCCATTTTCTTCCATTTTCTGTTTGCACTGTTTGTGGGCCTGTCTGGGAGCAGCAGCTGCAAGGGGGTGTTGTTTCACAGCAGCCATTTTAAAGGCTTTAAGGGGTGTCTCCTGAGGTAAGTTTGGCTCTCAATTTAAAAACATATATATATATATGACCCAACATTGGGATTCTCATTGTTAGTCCTCCTGCTGGGGACCTCAGTGTTGCTGAGGCATTTTCTTTCCTTTGTTTCTGTGGCTAGCAGATTAACCCCAGCCTTTCATGCACCTGTTTGCATTTACCTATAAATTGATTGAGCAACTTCCATTTTGTGTCTGAGTTGATGATAATTCTGATAAAGCCTAATTGTGTTAGATTTGTGTCAAGGAGAACCTAAAACCTCTTGTGAATAGACTTGATGGTGGCAGTTTATGAGTAATAAGTCATATTTGGGGTGGAGAAGAGGCATTAGTCATTGTAGAACAGACCAGGTGGCTGTTGTTATTAACCCCTTGTGTCCCAGATAAGTCACAACAGCCTCAGGTAAGGTCAAGGTTGTGACAATTAGTATTAGCCTTTACCACCAAAGCAGCTTGATAAATAGTTTATTAACAATTTTTATATAGCAACATCATATTACGTAGCACTTCACAATGTTCAAGTATCTGTTCACGTTGCGGTTACTGGTCATTGACATAAATATTTACATATGAGGAAAAAAAAAGAAATAATCAAAATAATATTTACGTAAAGAGTCCATTTCCTGTTCGTTAGAATCAGTAAATTACTGTTTTTGCTAAAGAACATGTTCAAACGACACATTCCCAAGAATCGTCACATTCGGATGGCTGGGCAAGACAGGGTGGTTAGTGGAAAGCGATGTGGGAAGGGAAGGTATATAAATAGTACATTGAGAGCGTCACGAGTCCCCACTATGAATCCTCTCATTGCGAAATAGGGACAACCGAAAGTTGCTTTTCGGCTGTCCCCATTTCAAATGCAAGGTGTTTCTGATTTATTTATTTTTTTTATGAATGGGTGAGTATGCGATTTGTATACTCACCCATTCATTTTCGAAATGGCCGCCGCCGGGGACTTAGGGTTAGGCTGTGGGAGGGGGGACTTGGGTTTGGGGGGGACTCTTAAGATTAGGCTGTGGGGGAAGGGGGAGACTTAGGGTTAAGCTGGCGGGAAGACAGGGTTAGGGTTAGGAAGTGGGGTTGCTTACCTTTCGGAGCACCGTGTTCGGTATTCCAGGGATCGATTGCTATGCCTCAAATAAGGCCATTTGCAACCGGGCTCCAACACTCAGTGAGTCCACTGAGCAACCTCTAAACTATTTTGTGTGTGGAAGTTGTTAGGTAAGGTCCACAGAAGGCTGGATTCCCCCAAGCTTCAAGCACAGCAGCATTTGAAGTCTGCATAATTATTATTATTTTTTTTTTAATTATATATTTTTTTTTATAAACCCCAGTTTCATGTTTTTTACTTTTAGAACGTATAATGATTTATGTAGAGACTGACTATCCAGTTATAAATAGCCCTTGTTTATATGGATCCTCTGCTCGTCTGGGTTTTCCCTTCTCAGATGTTGTCATAGTGATGCCATGTGTTGCTTGTTTTATATTTTATTACTATTCTCTTTTCATAATGCATTGTCTCCAAAATTGGAAACTACAGGAAATCAATGCAAATGCCATATTCCATCTAATATGATGTATAAGACTGCAAGGCTGCATTTAGTAGATGAGCAAATGTAACCTTTTGCAAAGTATTTATGCTAGAAAAGCCATATTAAGCACAGTTTATTTATGCAGGTCAGTGGTGATGAGAACAGGTCAGGGCTTGTATACAGGTCCCAGTCCTAATTTAGGGACTCAGTAATAGCAGATCATTTGTACCCCAAACATTCATATATTTTGTTTTATGCACAGAATATATCTATATTAAATCTGTGTTTATATGTTTAATATATCTGCATTTATATTTTAATAACAGGTTTTTATATAGCACTATCAGATTACATAGCACTTTACAGAAAATATTATAATAATATAGCCCCTGTTCCATTGGAGCTACATACTAAGGTCCCCAACACATACATACACATTAGGGTTAATTTATTCAGCAGCCAGTTAACCTTCCAGTATGTTTTTGGAGTGTGGGTGGAAACCAGGGCATAAGAAATCCACACAGATAAGGCCTAGACCGGGAATCGAACTCATGACCTCAGTGCTGTGAGACACACGTGCTACTCACTGAACCACTGTGCTGCCCAATCTTCTCTACTCTGCACCTCCCCCCCCCTCCCTGTTATTAATTGTAATGAAGAGCCAGCTTAACAGATTTTGCCATAATGGAGCTCAGGCTGGGGCTAATGCACTGGCTCTGAGCTCCATCATGGAGTCTGTTACTTCCCAACATTGCGCTGCCTTTGCTCCTCACAGCAAACTCAGTGTACCATGTGACTGCTGCAGTCAGATGGTACACAGTACAGGGCGGGATGCGTAATCATTGGATGTGGCAGCTGCTGATCTGTGACAGGAGGAGAGGATTGGGCATGAGAGTCATAATAGGTCTTGCTATTGCCCCTAAAAAAAAAGTATTAGAGGTAGAATATAGAAGGGATAAATTGAGCACCATTTACAAGTAATAAAGACATACAAGGGTGCTGCAATGATGGCTGGGGCATACAAGGAGGCTACAAAGATGGTTGGGACATATAAGGAAAGCTTATAGGATGGTTGGGACATACAAGGAGAGCTTATAGGATGGTTGGGACATACAAGGAGAGCTTATAGGATGGTTGGGACATAAAAGGAGAGCTTATAGGATGGTTGGGACATACAAGGAGAGCTTATAGGATGGTTGGGACATAGAAGAAGAGCTTATAGGATGGTTGGGATATATAAAGAGAGCTTATAGTATCTGTATCTATAGTTCTAATATATCTATGTCTATAGCTATTATATATCTGTATCTATACAGATATAAGAGAAGATGATCTAGCACTCTTGCCATTAACCAGTAACTCACCATAGAGGGTCTCCAAAACAGCTACTCTGGAAAAGCGCCCCCCCCCCACCCCTCTTAGCTGCTATCCCAGACATGCCTCCAAACAACCACCATCTTCTGTGTTTTATCTGTATCTATAGCTATAATATATCTGTATTTGTACATCAGAAAAATAAACATAATAGCGACCTCATAGGCAGCTTGTGTCACACATACATCCTGTTCTGTATACATTGGATTATTAATATAATATGCACAGGCTGTGAAAATGTGTATTAATTATAATCACTTTTTGTGAGATTATCCTGTTTTTTTATGTTTTGTTGTGTTAAATCTGTGAGGTCAGATCATTGCTGTTGCTAAGCAACGATCGTAGTCCCCTGTCACAAAGATCTTCTATCCTGTGGGACTGATAACTTTTTAATGCACATGCATGAGAGCATGTCTTACAGAATTAATTAGGAAATTCTTACAAGGTGATATTCACTGTAATAACAATAGTAAAATGTATAAATGTTTTATCTCATTTGATTTTGAAACTTTTTAGAAAGCGTGAAAAATCATAGAAATGAAATTATAGAGAAAAAAAGAAACAAATGTTCTTAAAATCCATAAAATGGCAAGTAAAAAAAGATGTTTGTTCCAAACAAAACAGACATATCTCCAACATGTTCAATAAGTCTTTTTGATGTTAAGGAACCTATTTGCAGTGCCTAATCACCATTAGGCTCATTAGACTGCAGCCTAGGGTGCATAACTTCAGGGGGGCTCCAGCACAAGATATTTTGGGGTGCCCGAAACTTGGATGTCATGCCTAAGCATGTTTTGAGTATTTTAGCTGAGGTGGGCTATGATTCTGAATCAGACCCTGCCTGATGGTGTTTCAGTATAGAAGATTTCTTTAGGCTGAGAAACAGATGTGGTCAGATCTATAAGCGGTTGGGTCTACAATAGAGGGGTGGAAGGTGCAAGGTGATGGGCCCAGAGTCTGGATGGGTGACACTAGGCAGGACTGGGGTCAGAGCTGGGTAGGACCACTGCCTGATAGAAGCTTTAAACAGTGCTCGGCCCTCTGTGTAAGCTTGCTTACAGTGCATGGGGAGCTGCTATTACGTTCCCCTCTATCCTCCAGGCCAAGTAGCATCCGCACCCATTGCATACCATTCAATTGTATCTATTTAGCTAAAAGGGCTCCTGTACCGAGTTCTGGCCCAGCAATTCCCTCCTCCCTGTACCAGAGCCAATTTAAACATAAAAATACTAACTTACTGGTGCCCCTTAAGATTTGCACCCTGTGCGGCCGACCCCTATCACACACCCCTAGTTACGGCATACTTGCCGACTCTCCCGGAATGTCCGGGAGACTCCCGGAATCCTGGGAAACTTCCCGGACTCCCAGGAGAGCCCCCATTTCTCCCGCAAGCAAAATCTGGAGGAAAAAAAAAAACCTCCATTGCGCACGTGCAGGATGCGGGAGGACGCAACGGAGGACGTGACGTTAGGACGTTTCATCTAGAAGACGCCGGCCATTGCGGAGCTAGGAGGGTAAGTGTAAGGAGAAGTTCATTACGAAGACCGCTGCGGAGGAGGAAGGAAGGAAAGAGGGAGAAAAGGTAAGTGTAAATGAGAGAGGCTGAAGAAATATACTGGGGAATGGAGGCTGAAGAAATATACTGGGGAATGGAGGCTGAAGAAATATACTGGGGAATGGGGGCTGAAGAAATATACTGGGGAATGGAGGCTGAAGAAATATACTGGGGAATGGAGGCTGAAGAAATATACTGGGGAATGGAGGCTGAAGAAATATACTGGGGAATGGAGGCTGAAGAAATATACTGGGGAATGGAGGCTGAAGAAATATACTGGGGAATGGAGGCTGAAGAAATATGCTGGGGAATGGAGGCTGAAGAAATATGCTGGGGAATGGAGGCTGAAGAAATATGCTGGGGAATGGAGGCTGAAGAAATATGCTGGGGAATGGGGGCTGACCCAATATGCTGGGGAATACTGAGTGGGGCTTACACAATATGCTGGTGAATACTGAGTGGGGCTGACACAATATGCTGGGGAATACTAAGGGGGGCTGGAGAAACATGATAGGGGATACTGAATGGGGCTTACACAATATGCTGGTGAATACTGAGTGGGGCTGACACAATATGCTGGTGAATACTGAGTGCGGCTGACATAATATGATGGGGAATACTAAGGGGGGCTGGTGAAACATGATGGGGGATACTGAGTGGGGCTGGAGGCATATGATGGGTGATACTGTGGGGAGCTTGAGGCACATGATGGGGAATATTGAGGGGGGGGCTGGAAGCACATGATGGGGAATATTGAGGGGGGCTGGATACGTTGCAGGACACCCATACGCAAACCCTGGCGACACAGGGACCTGCCCCCGATGACGCAGGGACCGCCCCCGACGACGCAGGGACTGCCCCCGACGACGCAGGGACCACCCCTGATGACGCAGGGACCGCCCCTATGCCCTGAAATGAGGCAACCATGAGTTACGGCCCTGCCCTATACTCACCTTCCAGTCCTTTAACATCTTATCACTATAGCAGTGATGTGGGGACAGACTCCTACAGCTCTGCTACAGTGACAAGACCCTCTCCTGTGAGTTCTTAGCTCATTTGATAAGATATAAAATGAGACTTTACACCTTATCATACAGGTAAATGAGAGCAGATTAAAGCCACGCCCCTTCACAGGTCAAGCCACGCCCCCTCAGTCTTAGACAGCACTCAGCACTCATTCTATGAGTGCTGAGCGCTGCTTATAAATACATTGCCAGCTGCTGATAGCGGTATATGGAAACACAAGTACACCCACCCTCCCCTCATCCAGACTCAGGCCTTGCCCCTTTGATTTGGAGCCCAAAGTCAACCTGTCATCTCTGATGTCTATGCTGCCTGATCTTTGAAATGCACAATACAGAAACATTTCACCTCCATTGCAGATTTTCGTAGCTCCAGCTAAACCTCTTGTGGCAGCATAACTTGGGCGGCTTCCCAGTCACTGATCCAATATGTCTGGAAATAGGATGAGTCAGAAAGGTAACCTGACAGGAGTTCTGCTAATCAGATTTTTGACAGCATTTGCACAGCAAGTTTCCCTGGAGTCACGCTATTTTCAGCTCTGTCAACATTCTCCCAAAATACATACATAAATATTGATGTTAATATCCCATCGGAAATCTTGCTGTGTACAATAGAACCGGCATTATTTGTTAGAACTTTAGAAATGCTGAAAGCTCTGCAGCAGAGATAAACCTGTATCTAGCGTTCTTAGAAGTGGGAGTAGTAAAGAAAGTATAAAGTGTAGGAGATTGTGCCGAGTGACTACGCTGCTGTTCATGTATCACAAATATATCCAGCGTAAAGGAAGAACCTAAGATGATAGAACAGGGAAGCCACTAGGTTCTACTCTCAGACAAGACTTTCCCCTTCCTGGTGCCTGGAGTTTGGATAACTTCAAGAGGCCCTTTACAAATAATAAAAAGCATGCACTCTTCATAGCAAATAACTGTGAGCAGGGCCACCATCAGGGGGGAAAGAGCAGGACTATAGTCCTGGGCTCAGACAGAGGGGGGCCAGCAAATACACTCCTGGGCCCCAAAATTTCTGGTGGTGGCCTTGACTATACAGTAACACCGCCCTGGGAGGCCACGTCAGCTTAATTTACAGAGCTGCGACTGCTTGCTACAGTATATTAGTAGCACGCTCTGTATATGATCCGCTATCTGGCTGATCTCCGCCACCACTACTCCCCAACTGCAGCATCTATAGAGACGCGGCACACTACTAATATATTGTAGCAGGCAGCCGCTGTTCTGGAAACGAAGCTGGCGGCTGTCAGCTGAATAAATTTATAAATATCTTAAGCTGCAGACTGCGCGCACGCAGTTCAGGGACCATTCAGTTCATGCACTGGGCGGCGTCCAAACTGCGCATTCGCCGGTTGCTGTATGTAGAGGGCCTCATTCAAGGTCTGCCCTGTATGTATATATATATACAGGAATGGCAGTTGTTCCATGTGTGGGTAGATTAACCACCCTGATTGTAAGAGTAAAACACTCTATTAGTTGCCCCCCCAGTTCTGTATATGTAGTGCTAGAACAAACAGAGGAGGTACTACACTGGGTAAAATCTATGTCAGGGGCAAACCTAAACTGCAGTGGAGCAGGTCCCCCTCTCCTTCTCATAACTGCAACCCCTGTATGTATGTATATATAGATATATATATA